>ML268819.1:0-19700 GCA_005239495.1 Nicotiana undulata
TACGTGAGTTGTTGGCTTATCAAACACTTGCTCGCTCCTTTCGCTCACTTGACAAATGTAGTGCTCGTTAATTTCGAAAAAGGGGAGGGTGATCGTATTTCAACTCGAACGAAATGAGAAGAGTAACAACGTTCAGTTCATGTGATGAATTGAACATCGTTAGGTCCCTAATGTCTTAGTTGCTTCTCACATGAAGTGCTAGATCATTTGACATATGGCCAATTTACATGTTCATAAAACGTGTATTTCTTTAGCATGGAGTGTTTCCTTTTTAATGTAAAAAATTGTCATTCGTTAATGACTAAAACAAATTAAAACAAATCGAGTATTAAGTAGAAAATCAAGATGAGTGATCGCGAGCTATCTGGCTAGAACAGATGGTCAAAAAACTTCCTCTCTTTCGACAAACAAGACGAGACCAATCACTCCTTTTCTCAGTAATAGATTTCCTCATGCTTAGAGAAAAGGTAGAAAACATACAAGGAGAGTCATACTTGCCGGTGTGTGGCGAACCCACGCTATAGCTAGAGGGGTCACCGGCACCCGAAAAGTTCGACAAGAATTTCATATATAAAATGTTATGTCTTTAAAAAATAATGATATATTAATAGTGGGCACTCTATATACAAAGTAAATTTTTATTGAATCAAAAAGTACATTCCCGATTTCAAATCCTAAGTCCGCCTGTGTGACCGACTCTTGAATGATAGTCCCATAACCCCATAATATCATGGTCCCAAAAAGTTGTGGGAAAACTGATCCAAGTTTGAATAGTGATATTTTCTTTTTCAAATAATGAACCCTTCAAGGTAATTCTCTAATAGAGGGCGGCAAAATCTCCCCTTCAAGTTAATTCTCTAAAACTCGTTGATCTTTTCTGACTTTTTCCTGATTTCTCTCAATCCAGACTTCTCTGACACGTTTATCTCGAGGGCACTTGCCATAATATTATAGAAAAGGAAGGTTGTATGGTGTCGTTTTTCTATGGAAAAATAAAGACAAAACTAATACTATAATGGAAAAAGGAAGGTTGTATAATGATATCGCTTTTAAGTTCTTACACTTTTTGTTACTTACTTGTCTTAATATACGTGTGTTGCGCGTGTTCTTCTTGTTATTGAAAATAAATTTTAAAAAATAACATAAATATTATTCAAAACATGTATTTGTGTTGTAACATAAAAATTAATAATGAAAATTCCAAAATGATTAATATTAATCATATAAGAGTGGTAGATCTACTTTAGCCCTTCTTCTTTCAGTTTATTTTCTTACATGCTTTATTGTACAAAAAAGTTATAAGGGTAGCGTCAATTGATATTTAAAATATTCGTTCAATTTTATTTGAGCACTTACGTATGTGCATTACATATATATTTGGTATTACTTAGTAGAAGATTTGTGTTAGATAGTTTACCAAAAATTAAAAATTCTTACCCACATTTTACTCATTTTAGCATGACTTCTAAATTGTAACCTTATACTATCCATACCTTATTAATTATATAGGCATTCGAACTTGATTATTATGAATATTTTTTTCGTTGTCTTATTTTATCTATGAGTTCTTTCTAAGGTACTTTTACTTGCGAAATATTACATATATACGTTATTTTTTCTTTTCCTTTGTCTAAATATTGAATGATCTTTTTACCGTTACAATTTTACATATTAAAATTTTAGGCAATAAAAGTGGACCAAAATTTGAGTATACTTCAAATTTTCTTTGACCAAAAAGAAAGTCTTGATTGCTAATTCTAAATTTATACCACCTCAATATATGATTTTTGTGTGTATTCATAACCAATTCCATGGTAATTCTCTCATTAAATTACTCGCATTATTATTACTGATCGATAAAATCCATATCTGTAAAATAAAAAAAGCTGAGAGTAAGCGTAAGCTCACCCGGAAGCTCGAAGAGCTTCCCTTCATTCGCTTCGCGGGAGCCGCACAGCACGGCCCGTGTGGTAGCGGGCGAACTAAGGATTTCGTGCTTGCAAGGAAGCGTGCAACTGGGTGAACGCATCACCAGCAACCGAGTTGCCATATTGATACAGCACAGCTACTTGAACTGTGAAGAAGCAGCTACCAAGTAGAGAAGAAAGAGAAAGTTTCATAAAAACCTAGATTTTTTCCCTAATCCATGATTTCTACTAATTTAGGATGTTAATCTACCTAGGAATTCAAATATTAAATCAATACTAGGGTGAAAATTACTTACCTTCCGGTGGTTAAGTCTGGGGTCTCTTTTGCATGCCTAAAATCGCCAAGGAAGAAGGTGGGAACGCTCAAAAATGGAGTTATCCCGTATTTTAAAAGACCTCACTGCCTACAGGGATTTCGCACCAGCGACTCAAGGACCGCACCTGCGGTCTCACATCTGCGAGGATCACCTCGCACCTGCGGAATTGGACAAAGGGACCTGGGCTCCCACCTGCGGAGAGGAGCCCACACCTGCGGCTCCACTCCTGCGAAATATTATCCGCACCTGCGAGGAATGGAAGCCTCACATGGGGCCGCACCTGCGAGGCCTGGACCGCAGGAGCGGTCTCGCACCTACGACTGGTCAACCGTAGGTGCGGTTACACCAGATCTGGTGCACCAACAGTTATAGCTGTTGGTTTTTGGCCTCGTTTGGTGCCCGAGCGGCACCTGAGCCCATCTGAGCCCCCGTCCAAATATACCAACAAGTCCCAAATCATAATACAGACTCACTCGAGCCTTCGGAACACTCAAAACAATGCTAAAACTCAAAATCACACCTCAAAACCCCCTAGAATCAAACTTAAGAACTTTAAGTTCTTGAATTCACTAACAATGCGCCGAACCGACCTATACTACTCGGAATGACACCAAATTTTGCAACTAAGTCATAAATAACATAACAGAACTATTCCCAATCTCGGAATTCCGGTCGGACCTCGATAACACAAAAACACGTTCCAAACCTCAATTAGAACTTAAGGAAACTCTATTTCTGCTATTGGTCGTCGAAACGCTCCCGGGTCGTCCAAATACCATTCCGGACACACGCACAAGTACGAAATCATCATTCGAAGCTACCTGAACCATCGAAACTCAATTTCGAGGTCGTTTACTCAAACCGTTTAGCAAAATCAAACTTGGCCTTAAAGGCCAACCTTAAAGAACTAAGTGTTCCTATACCACTCTAAATGCTTCAGAATCCCGAACCACCCCGTCCCCACAGGTCATAAATCATAAAAATCCACTGCGGGAAATCTCATTCAGGGGAACGGAATCCTATAACGCATAACGACCGGTTGGGTCGTTACAGAGATTAATCCCTACCATAATTAATCCTAAACGACTACCCCCTCCTCATTTTCCCTCGTTTCATTCTCTCTCACCTTCTCTCTGGTTATCTCTAGAACATTCTCTTCTTCCCCCCCCCCCCTCCATTGAGCCCTGCCTCCATTTTCCGGCCACCTCTCTTGCCAGAAACCATGAGGTCTCACCCCTCCTAGCCTATGTCTCTTCCCCCATGCCGATTTGACACTGTCCTGAGGCCCTTAAGAGAACCTAGAGCGGTTCAACTCCCACATATGGCCTTTCATGTCGTTCTCCGGTCATCCACGACCGTCCAAGTAAGATCTTTACACTTTCCGGTTGAAACTGGTAAAACTTTGAGTTTTTCTCTCCTCTCTGGGTTCTCTCTTTGAAACACTAACTTCTAAAACTTACAATTTTTCTTGATCTATAAGAGATCTATACATATTTCGAGTTGTTTTGATTTTTTCTTCAAGGGTTTTTCATTTTCCCTAAAACGATTTTCCATCTTCTAACTAGGGTTTCTAAAAAACCTTTCTTCAAAAACGATTTCCTCGAGTTTAAGTGTTATTTTGTGATTCTTCTCATATGTTTAAACGTCTTTTGTTAAAATTACTTTTAATCATAATTTATTATGTTACAACCTTATCTTTAACACTGTATTATAATCCTGAATCTGTCTTTATCGATTTTTTCTTTTGATTTGTATGTGTGTTTGTTTCTCATGAGTATGTTCCTGTTTATCTGTGATTTTTACCCTACTGTGCTTGTTAGGTTTTCTAATTTACGCCTCTTCTTGCCTATATTATGTTTATTTAATTTATTCACAGAAATCTCTAGTATTTTCCCTCAATTATTACTTTCGATTCCTTAAATCCCTGATTTCTAGTAACTGATACCTTTACTGATTTCCTAGGGTAATATTCTTTACTAACTTCCTGCCTTATTGTGTGGCTTACTACATCGTTTACTGATTCTCAACATTTGGTTCCTTAATTAGGACCCTATGAACGTAGACTAATTACCTGTTATGTACTTGCACTATTTGAAGTATTTTTTTATTTGTTATGTTCCAATTATACGATGATTTATTTCCTTATTTGTTACATGTTCTTACCGTTTGAATTTAATTCCCTTAATTAAGGGGATACTTGTACCGATTTCACTCTAATTGGTTTTGAGTTCCATAATTAATGTACAATTGTGATTTTTGCCTTAATTTACCTAGCTTCAAACTATTATATATACTACTCTCATTTACAGTCTTGAACACACGAACACACTGGTTCAATAACTCTCTCTCTCACAATTAAACTTTCTGCTCTCTCTTCTGTGCTACTTGTACTTTCTCTGAGTTAGCCGGCTGCAAGCCAAGGATAACTATTGTGCTCTCCTATCTCCTACTTTGTGTTACTGTCTTCTTCACTGGTATGTCCAGATTTAAATTCAAGTCTCAAAGACAACATGTTTCTTTTATTACTGAAATTCATCCTGTTCCTAGTCTGTTTTTACTTATGGTTTTGTTGCTCAACTTGCAATTGATATGTCTACTTTATTGCTTTATCAGCATGTTATGCACTCCCCTCCCTTAGACTCAACATGTTTACGTAATGGTATCCCCTTTTCTAGTCTGCTTCAATATGATTGTCTACATCTTATGCTACTTGGTTCTGTGTAATCTTGAGATACATGCTGCCTTACTCCACTAACCCCTTTTGGGATTTCCCTGATGATGTACCTATGTATACCTCTACCTACTACATGCTTGCCCTCACATGCTCTATACTTGTCCCTCAAATCCCATTACCCCTATTTGTGGTTGTTGGACTGTTCTTGGTTCTTTGTTCCTTGTGTGGTGCTGAACTTGTTTTGATCCTGAGATTGGAGTTGTTCTGATTATTCTGCTCTTTCAAACTGTCTCATTGGTTAAACTTTTCTGTTATAAAATCATTTTGATAAAGTCTCTTTTCAAAACTATTTTTTTTTCTTACTTAACCTTTTCAAAACTATGTCAAGCACTCTCACTCTATTCTTAGACCCCTTAAGTTCTGCCCCCCTTTGTGTGAGCATTGCTTTGGGACCCTTGAGCTCCCTCTGAACTTTGACACACTAAGGTTGGCCCTTTCACACTGCACTTACACTACTATGGCTATGAACTCTAGGTGTGAGCACTGCCCGGGATCCCTTGAGGTCCTTAGGAAACTCTGACACACCCGGATTATGAGAAAGGATATGAAACACTACTTGGCATTGAGGACATGGAGATCTAGGCCTATACTGCAGGCTCCCTATAGATAACTTCTTATTTTTTTTATTTTAGTTATGTAATTCATGCGCAATGGTCTGTAATAATTATCTGTAAACAACTCTGGGGTTGGATAGTGAAAAAAGGGAGGGTAATATGTATGTTGTAGTGTAGCCAAGGGTAGAAACCATGCTCATAGGTTTACTTTTCTTATATGCGCAATAGAAGTAATGTTTAGGAGTAACACATACAAAGAATGCCATGCATTAGATACGATGCTCCCTAGGCTTCATATATACTATTTTTCAGCATCTCATTCATCACTTAGAAATCCTGTCTCTGAGGTAAACAATAATATTAAAATAAACCGTCACCATGCGATTCTGCCATATGTAAACCTTACATGTCCTGAAAGCATTTAGAAATCTTGTCCTAGGATAAATGTGTTAACAGAAACCACAATCATGTTTCATCATGCTACAACTATGCTACGCACTTAGAAATCCTGTCTTAAGGTAAACAACACTAAAACACGTTGTCACTTCTGCCTATTCTGAAACTGTGCATAATTTGGTGTGCATTTAGAAATCCTGCTTTAGTGATTCTGCATGAGCATCATCCTTGCACTAGATATCATGTTCTAGGATCACACTCGCCTAATTACACTTAGTCTAATTACTGAATATGAAACAGTCCATTTCGCTCTAACAAATGGTAATAAACTTCTGTATATTCAACAACACTTAGAACTACATGCTCTTAGGAGTAACAACCTAAAACTGTTAACCCTTTTGATGACTGTTACATATGACCCTACGCCTAGGCAAGCCTTAGTTAACCAACTTTAAAATAAAATCCGAACTGCCCTCTTGTGATTATTGTCTAACTATCAGCATGCTTAAAACTAGTAGGCAAAATTGATAGGACTTCCTCTCTGAGTTATGCAGTAAATCAGTCTCTCTGTTGGTATCACTTAGATACCATGCTTAGGATCTAAATTTAAACCAAGACCTTAACTGTGTTTGAGTCATGCTGATTCTGTATATTATTTGTGGAGGTACTTAAGCCTTCCCTGTTTATCTGTTACCCCCTATCTGCAGTCCTATATGTTTTTCTATATGTCGCCTTAGTATTTTTACCTTTGAAACTTGAGGGTTTGCTTAGAACCTCCTTTATAGGATAGAAGTCCTAAATTCCTCCGGGACTAATAGGAAGGGACGGGTAACAACATGCAATAGAGGTCGTAACCAACACTCGCTCTAATTACCTTCACGGGTGGGAAAGGGTAGATATGGACATGATGACCGGTGCGTTAATACCACGTGTAGCCCCTCTTCGAGGAGTGTCATACCGGGTATTGCATTGATGTGATCCATATTACAAACAAACCTAGGATACTCTTACTCTATATACATGCTTATACTATAATTCTTTTCAAGATCTATCTCTCTATTAACTGTTTTCAAACATATGTGTACTTAGACTAAAATACCCTACTATTTGGACAATATTTGTTTACTTGCTAGTTGTACAAAATTCACAAATGCTATTTGGCTGGGAACCACACTTGTGGATCCCGAGGGGCGCCTAACACCTTCCCCTTAGGATAATTTCAAGCCCTTACCATGTCTCTGGTTATCAAACATAGTTGTAAATGAACCCCCATTAGGTGCCCTAACGCATCTCAAAATCGTTAGGTGGCGACTCTTCAAAAATATGCAAACCCCTTTCCCAAAATGAATGAGTTGCCCCAACAAATGTCATAAACCTTTTTAACCGTCTCCGAAAGGAGTGCTTGGGAAAAAGGGGGCGCGACAACATGGCGACTCTGCTGGGAATATCTAGGCTTTTACCATTTTCAAATTTCTTTGTGAATTTGTACCTCTTCCTATGTGCAATTACTTGTTTATTTCATTTAAGCATTTAATTTTTCTCAAAAGTAACTGACATATCTTTCTAGCTTCCTTCCCTTGTAACCGTTTTAAATTATAAACTGCTGTATTTACCGCTTTCATAACGTGCAAATACGTGACTACATGTTTATTATTTATTGCATTATCCATGATCCAACATTCATACTCCACTCATGCCAAATAAAATCCTATAGCAACGCTTGATGAGTGGTTGCGCCCTTCCTATATTATCACCCATAAATTCGGAAAGGCTTATTTGCGGTAAAACTAGTCGATAAACGGTGCAATCGACGGTTCCGTGTCTTTCCCCCTTGAGTTGTTCGCTCAAGGGTACCGGTATAAAACCCCATAGAAACCGTACTCCGTTATATTGTTGCATGCATCATGGTCAAACCTAGCTAGGTTAACGTGTTGTCCGCACAATAGCCTTTAAGATAGCCTTGTCCAAAGTCCACCGGGTTTCCATAAATCCAAACGGACATAACCACGTTCTGTGCATTCATTTGGAGAATTAAATTCTTCATGCTAATCGTTGATGTTAAATAGTCGAGTCTGGTGGGGGTCAAGGTCTAACCTTGTTTGCCTTGTAGAAATATTAGGCACGAAGTCCCCAGATTAGGTATGGTCACCAACATCCACCCAAAATTGCTGAGTTGGTGGGAAGATCTGCATTCTAGTACAAAACCCTCTTCAAGAAATAACTGGGTAATCTACCATCCCTCATGGATATCCAACCTAACAACATGATGATAGAGGCTGCTACTCTATTCTGGGACTGTGAAAGGGCCGTCTTCCGCTTTGGGGACATCGAAATGGCACCTTTGCTAGAGGAGATAGGAGGATTGGCCAGTTTAGCTTGGGAAACTCCGGGTTTGTTAATGCCTAAGAACCGCACATGTAAGGGCTTCTTACAAAATGATGGGTTTGAAGAAGAACGCTGGAGTGGGATGCCTGAAAGAATCATACATCCCTTTTGACTATTTATATGAAAGTTACAGCCATAGCAAATCATACCGTACCTTCCATGATGAATTCTCCATCACATTCTTGGGACACATCCACCGTAGGGTATTCGTCTTCATGTTTTGCTTCCTGGGTCTATTCGTATTTCCAATGAGAAAGAAAGAATCCATACTAGTCTGGCTATGGTAACCAAGAACCTGATGGAGGGAATTGGTGGGCAAACATTTAGCATCTTGCCCATGATCATTTCAGACATATACCGAGCCTTAGAGAAATGCCAAAGAGGAGCAAAACACTTCGAGGGCTACAACTTATTATTACATCTCTGGCTCTTGGAACATCATCAAAAGGGCCAGTACCGACAAGAGTTTCAGTGAAGGGCGTGGAATGACCACATCGCTTTCCACCATCCAAAGCGAATGACTTACATTCCCAACATGTTTGCTCAGCCTGAGAATGCCAAAGAGTGGATCGAATTCTTCGATAATCTGACTGAGGAGCAAGTCCAATGGATGTTCGAGTGGTTTCCTATAGAAGAGTTCATCGTCCGGTCCAGAGATGCACCATTCATGATATTGATTAGCCTGAGAGGAACATATCCTTACGTCCCTCTCCAGGTTATGAGACAAGCATGTAGGAAGCAAGTCATACCAATGGTCGACAAGATGTGCCATTTCTGGGATGACTTTCAAAATGATGATAGTCCTCACAAGTTCCACGCTCAACACATGTGGCACTGCAAGATTATAATGGATAAAGACACCATTGAGACAGACAAATATCACGCTGGTTGCACCCCTTTCTGTTCGGGTTGGTTGGAAGATAATTGGATGGTCTGGGAAAACCGAGGTTCGTCCGAGGCCACAAGATTATAGATGTAAAGGACGAGCCATAGGTCAAGTACAATTAGCTATGCAAAAGGGTCCGCGAATGCGAGAGCGAGCACCGCAAAATACATGAGTCCAACAAAAAGCTAATCGAGGCATGGAAAGACATGGCCATCAGCACCAATAGAAAGTTGGGATACTTGGAGCGAGGCATAGTCGAACTGGAGGGCAAATTCATCAAAAGGGTTGAAGACTGTCAAAAGGATGAAGTGACCGAAGGTGGGCATCTAGCCAGAGCATACCTACTGCTGGGACTTCGCGAGTTGAGAAAGTTGTTCGAAGGAATCAAGGATGCCGAGTCTGGGGAAGGTCCTTCTGGGACAAAATAGATAGGAATTTCCTGTTTCGCTTATTAATGTAATAAGGCCAATGGCCATTAGTAACTTTACTTCTCGTTTATTTTGTGTCGTTTTGAGATTCGTCTATTTTTTAGCAATGAAATGAGGCATTTAGCACTTTAAGTTCTCCAAATCAATCTGTCGCTAGGCCTACCACAGGCACAAAGAGGTTCCCAAATTAGGACGCGATTTACATTCCCGCACAATGTGTTTAAATACTGCAATACTCTTTAGAATCCTCACTGACTTGGTTACTTTTGTTTTGTTTTTGTTTTATTTCTTTTATTATTCCCCTCCCCAAAGGTTAGTTCGTGCACTCTGGCATCATAATCCTATCTCACAAGATCCAGGGGCCCTCCACCCTCTCCTCCTCCTAGTCCTCCCAAAGGCAAGAACAAAGGCAAAAAGAAAAATGGAAGATTCAAGCAACATCAGAAAGGAGAACACAACCAAACGGGAAGAGGCCACTGATGGCCAGGGTGTTCGGGTTCCAAACGAGAATACGTCACAGCTAGAATTGAAATTATTGAAATTCCAAGAGGAGCTTGATCAGGTTCGTAATTTGGAAAACCTATCATTTACCCTCAGCATTCCAGATGTCAACCTCCCCAACGCCCAGAATCCTACACCTCCTCAAAACATCCCAAATCAGCAACATCATCCCGCAGCTCATCATCACACCACTCTACCAAAGAACCAAACCATTCCAACACAATGTAATACCTATCGTACTCCTAATAACACTCCACTACTTATCCCAGATCCTCAGAACTCTACAAACGACCATTTCTACACCCATGCACCAGGCCACCACAACAATTCTATCTACGTGGAGAGTGTGCCACATTCTACTCAACCCATCTCATACACACCTGAGTCTGATGAAAAGGAACTAATTATTAGGAACTTGGCCGAGAAACTTAAGAAGCTGACCAGCCGGGTTCAAGGCGTTGAGGGAAGCAAGGGAGTCGAGGGAATGAACTATGAGAACCTCTGCATACAACCCGATGTCGAACTACCCGCGGGGTACAAACCTCCTAAGTTCAAAATATTTGATGGTACATGTGATCCAAGGGTCCATCTGAGGACCTACTGTGACAAGCTAGTTGGAGTAGGGAAGGATGAGAGGATCCGTATGAAGCTGTTCATGAGAAGCTTGAAAGGAGATGCATTGTCTTGGTACATCAGCCAAGATCCCAAGAAGTGGTCGAATTGGGTGAACACTTCATGGACAGGTTTAGATTTAAAACAGAGAAAGCACCAGATGTGTTCTACATCAAGAATTTGAACAAAAATCCCACAAAAATATTTGGCGAGTATGCTACTCGCTGGAGGTCTGAAGCGTCCAAGGTCAGGCCCGCCTTAGAGGAGGAACATATGAATAAGTTCTTTGTCTGGGCTCAGGACCTGCAATACTATGATCGATTGATGGTGATTGAGAACCACAAGTTCTCCGACATTATCAAATTGGGTGAAAGGATTGAAGAAGGTATTAAGAGTTGTATGGTCACAAACTTTGAAGCCTTGCAAGCTACGAATAAGGCTTTACAGTCCGCTGGTGTGTCCAAGAAGAGGGACGTGGGAGCCGTGATGGTTGCACAAAGATCCAAATCTCCACTCAAATACCAAACTTACTCAATACCTCCACTCACATATTAGCCAACCCCAAATTACCAAGCTCCCTCGCCCTCATACCAAGCTCCACCACCAAATTACACATCATCTCCACCACCTACATATCAACCTACTTCACCCAGATACTCCTAACCCGCTCCCGTTTACCACACTTACAATCCTTAGCTATCCCACTATCAGTCAACCCATGCACGCCAAAACTTTCCTAGACCTCGACCAAATTTTGATCGCAGACCTCTAAAACAATACACCGCCATCGCAGAACCTATTGACCAGCTGTATGAAAAGCTAAAAGCTGCTAGTTATGTCACCCCTATCCCTGCTGTGACCCATGAGAACCCTTCCCAGTGGGTCAACCCAAACAAGTCTTGCGCATACTACTCCGGCATGAAAGAACACACCATCGATGAATGCCGCTCTTTGAAGGATAAGATACAGACCTTGATTGACCACAAGATCATTGTGGTAAAGGAATCTGCTCCAAACGTCCGCAACAATCCTCTTCCAGATCATAAGGGAGGAGGCATCCACATGATCTCAATAAAAGACTGTTGGGGCCCCGAGGGGTCAATCGGGTTGATCGTAGAAGGTGATGACCCAAAGAAACCCGCAGTTACTCTGAACGCAATCATAGTTCAGATTCAGCTGTCTGAGGATGATGAGGTAGATATGTCTGTACCACTTAAGTTCGAAGTAGCACCACCCATAAAGAAACCGACCCCAATTGAGGTCGAATTCATTCCTCCGGCGAATGCACCCGCACCATTTGAGGTTGCAATCCTGCCATCTAAGGCACATGTTCCGATCGAAGTGAGGGCAGCCGCACCGATTACAGTGGAAATATCAACCACGCCACCTTTCTATACAAATGTTGTACCATGGGACTATGCAGCCGAGGCGAGAAGGAAAGGCAAAGTCAATACTGAAGAAGCTACCGTGGCACAGGATATGACAAGAACTAGTAGAGTCTACATACCTGAACATCTGGCGGAGTCAAGAAAACAGGCTTCCAATAGGCCACCCATTATTGAGACAGGTCCGGATGACCTTTGGAGGAAAGTACAGGCCAAGGAATATTCGTTCATCGACCAGGTAAACAAGACACCAACTCAGATATCCATCCTCTCCTTGCTACAAAATTCCGAGACACATAGGAGTGCTTTGCTAAAAGTACTGAGCGAAGCGTATGTAACGAATAATATCACTAGTGGGGAAATGTCCAATATGGTAGGCCAAGTGTTGGAGAGCCACATGATTACCTTCCATGAGGATAAGTTTCCACGTGAAGGGCTGGGTCACAACAAAGCACTACACATGTGCAATGCGAAGACTATTTCCTCACCAGAATTCTGATCGACGGATGATCCAGTCTTAATATCTGTCCGTTGATAACACTCAAGAAATTGGGCAAAGGGCTGCATGAGATAAAATATGGAGCAATCAATGTAAAGGCTTTCGATGGTTCTCAAAGGTCCACTATTGGTGAGATTAGTCTATGCTTGCAGATGGACCGACTTGGTTCGAGGTTGACTTTCAAGTAATAGATGTACCAGCCTCTTACAATGTGCTATTGGGACGGCCATGGATACATGATGCTGGGGCCATAGCATCAACGCTGCACCAGGCAGTGAAATTCGAATGGAATCACCAGGAAGTGATCATTCATGGCGATGGTAGCAACCCTATTTGCAGTCGCCAGACTATTCTGGCGATCGAGGGAGGAAGGAAGCTAGGTGGAGAAACTTACCACCACATTGAACCGGTCAATGTCATTGATAAAGACAAATGGTGGGATAGAAAGATCGCAAGCATGATGAATTGGCGAGGGTATGATCTAGGTAAAGGGCTCGGCAAGAACCTCCAAGGGATCTCCAAACCCATAAAGCTCAAGAAACATGGCACCACTTTCGGTTTAGGATAAGAGTAAACTTGGGAAGTATTCAGGAGTTGGTCACCACCATGGCGTGGTCCTTACTACCCATTGGAACATCCGATACCGCGTCTAGAGCAGACATTTCATCAGGCTAGCATTATTTATGGGACAGATGAAGAAGAAGCACTTGCGGCATTGAGGAACTTATTCCCGAAGGATAATGACATGGACTATTATGTTATTCTCGAGGAGGAGGGGGAGGAAAGCCCTTCTATACAGGCCGTGAGCAGAGGAGCTTATCTCAAGAATTGGACCGTCAGAACAGCCAGAGCCCGACGAGCCTCGGGGTAGCCAGGCTAAAACAAGCAGTGTTCATTGTCTTTTTACTAAATGATTTTCTTTTCGCATTTTCAATTCCTGCACTAATATCTTCAATGTTCAAAACATTTATTCAATTTATCAAAAGCACTTTTAAGTTTTATGAATCAATATTTATTATTGTTGTTCTTCTCTCACTACTTTATCTATACAACATTACTATTACTTGTCTTGATGAACCAATGAGTGTGACATGCAACGAGACAACGCAACAAACGGACATTGACTCAGAAGAAGATCATATACCTGATGAGATTGTCAAAGAAGTCGAGAAGTTTGAGAATAGACCTAAGTCCAACCTGGACGAGACCGAAGCTGTCAACCTGGGAGATTCAGAAAATGTCAAAGAGACCCGAATCAGCATTCACTTGTCACCGTCAGAGAAAAAGGAATACACAGAATTCTTGAAAGAATATGAGAACATATTCGCTTGGTCATATGATGACATGACTGTTCTGAGTACATCAATTGTTTTTCACAAATTACCGACTAATCCAATGTGCCCACCATGAAACAAAAGCTCAGAAAGTTCAAGCCTAATATGATTTTGAAAATCAAGGAAGAAGTCACCAAGCAGATCAACGCCAAGGTTCTCAAGATAGTCGAGTATCCGACATGGTTAGCTAACATCGTGCCAGTGACAAAGAAAGATGGGAAGATTAGAGTCTGTGTCGACTACCGGGATCTCAACCGGGCCAGTCCAAAAGATGACTTCCCCTTGCCAAACAGACACATCCTGATTGACAATTGCGCCAAGCATGAGCTATAGTCATTCGTGGATTGCTTCGCTGGTTATCATCAGATCTGGATGGATGAGAAAGACGCTGAGAAAACAACTTTCATTATACCGTGGGGAATATACTGCTACAAGATGATGCCGTTCGGCCTGAAGAATACAGGGGCCACCTATATGAGGGCTATGACCACTATCTTTCATGATATGATACACAATGAGATTGAGGTATATGTGGATGATGTTATTATCAAGTCCAAGAAATCCACTGATCACATAGCAGACTTGAGGAAGTTTTTCAATAGGTTGCGGAAATACAATCTGAAGTTGAATCCCGCAAAGTGTGCATTTGGGGTTCTTGCCGGTAAGCTGCTCGCATTCATTGTCAACCACCGAGGGATAGAGCTGAATCCGTCAAAGGTCAAAGCCATTCAAGAATTACCACCGCCAAGGAACAAGAAAGATGTGATAATTTTCTTGGGACGACTTAACTACATCAGCCGGTTCATAGCACAATCTACAATTATATGTGAGCCTATCTTCAAGATGTTGAAGAAAGATACCGCAACCAAGTGGACCGATGATTTCTAAAGGGCCTTCGACAGAATGAAGAAATACTTGTCAACACCACCAGTCCTAGTACTACGTGAGCCAGGTAGACCGTTACTACTCTACCTTGTAGTGTTAGATGGAGCTTTCGGCTGCGTTCTGGGGCAGCACGGTGAAACAGGAAGGAAGGAGAAAGCTATTTATTATCTTAGCAAGAAGTTCACTTCGTACGAGGCCCGGTATTCTCTATTGAAACGCACTTGTTGCGCTTTGACTTGGGTAACTAAGAAGCTGAGGCATTTCTTTTGTGCCTACACCACATATCTCATATCGAGGATGGATCCTTTAAAATACATCTTTCAGAAGCCCATGTTGTCACACACCCTTTTTCACTACCCCGTATTGATGAAGGGGTAATGAGGGAGTTTTTCCAATTACAGTGACATTATTCGGTTTTGGGATTTATTATTATTTTTCAGAGTCGCCACCCGAATTTTTGATGATGCTCCGGGACACCGTTTTGTTTTGAAAATCCCAAACTGAGGAATTTGACTCTGTTTTGATTTGTGTGCGATCAGAAATCCGAGTAAGGAATTATGTTAACCCGGGAGAAGGTGTTAGGCATTCCCGAGTTCCGTCGTTCTAGCACGGTCACTTAACTATTATTATTTGGCCAAAATTATTTGATTATTTACGTGTCTTAGCCCGTTGCATATTTAAACCCTTTGAAATCTAGCCGTTTTTGATAAGTATGAATTTATCTTGAAAACAAGTCACGAGAACGTGCACTCGTTATGATTTTATACATGTTACAATTACGCCACATGAAATGCACCCGTAATTGCAACATGTGATTTTAATATAGTTTTGAGTTGAGGTCAGGGACATGAGTTGTCACACCCGAGTGTAGATTACGTGGTCAAGACTAATGATCATGACGATTTTATAATGCCTATTTGAGGCGATATTCGATTAGTCTTTATTCTTTCCATTTGAAGGAGTATTTTAATTTTAAAATCAATTAGGACGTTTATGAATTTATTCTGGACAAGTTACGTTGGCGTACACTTGTTGTTTTCTGAGCACATGGCAAAACACGTNCTTTATTCTTTCCATTTGAAGGAGTATTTTAATTTTAAAATCAATTAGGACGTTTATGAATTTATTCTGGACAAGTTACGTTGGCGTACACTTGTTGTTTTCTGAGCGCATGGCAAAACACGTTATATGAAATGCACCCGTGATTGCTATGCACATTCTATTAATATTTGAAGTTGAGGGTGGGGGGAACGAGTTGCCACTCCCGAGTGTAGTTTAGAGTAATTTTGAGGTAATGATCGATTTTTGTCTAATTTCAAACTGAAGGTATTCATTCTATCTAAGGAATTACCTAAATGAGATTCACTAGCCTAAAGATAGCATGTTTTGGGCTATGGCCATTTTAGCCTCTTGATTATTTCAACTCTTTGGCCAATCCTAATTGTATCTAGTTTTGAGATGATTCGAAATTAAATAGCTAAACAATCAAGAGCAGATGCGCCGATATATTTAACATTTGTGTTGTAGTAAAAAAAAGATTTTGGATTACAAATATTAACGTTACTTGCATCAGATTTCTTCGGCCATTTGACCTACATACCATACACGTAATTGTATATTTCATAGTTCTAACAAAGAACCTTTATCAGAACAGCTCATATAACAAAAATAGACTGCGCAAACTTCTTGAGTTAAAAATTATCTGATACTTTTAGGGCAGAATTGATACCACTCGAGCAGTTTGATTGATAGAATAATGATTTAACACAATTAATGAGTCTACGATTCCGGATTCCATAACCGTTATGGTAGAAATTCTAAGAAACGTAACTGAATTGCAAATTTCGATATAGTCCAGTCCTTATTACAACTGAAAAATGTATACAATAGACTGTAAATACGC
Organism: Nicotiana undulata; assembly: GCA_005239495.1. Lineage (NCBI taxonomy): Eukaryota > Viridiplantae > Streptophyta > Magnoliopsida > Solanales > Solanaceae > Nicotiana > Nicotiana undulata. The sequence continues at coordinate 16,748 of ML268819.1, forward strand.
TATTACATTGTTCTTAAATTAAAATACAGGCTTTTCTAAATAATAAGAAAAATAAGAGGAGCAGAGTTTAGTTGCTACTCCTGTCCAAGCCAACAACCTTCGTCCTTCGAGACCTGTATTCTTCAGCCTTAGTCTCGACTAAACTATACAGATTTATGTGCACTGCAAAAGACTCAATCTGATCATTTCTAGAGATCAGATTCAACCTTTTAAATGTTGTCACCATAGTGACATCCGATTACATAAGGTATGAGTTGTCCAGACCAACACTTAAACATCTTATGGTGTGAACTTGACCATGAAGGGGTCAGATTCACTACCCTTTGGTGCCATCTAATGACTCTATTATGACTTCATGGATATAAGATTAAATCACAGAAGCATTTAAGAGGTCATTTTACTGTTATGATCACACATAGATGAGCAACTAGATTTCAAGCTTTTTAAGTTCGGATTTACACAAGAAATTATGACAAAGAGATTAAATACTTAATAGGTCTTAACGAGCTTTTAATCTTAAAATTTGTTTAGAGTGAACTATCACAAACAAATCTTTATGCATCTTTCAGAGGGTGAACTTGACCATGAATGAGTCAAGTTTTAAAACCCTAATGCCAACGCTAACATAAGTCTAAAGCTACATAGAGGCTTACTCGCTAAGTCTCTTTAATGAACAAAGAACACAAATAGAGCAAACTTTGACATTAAGTCCAACACTTTGCTGTTTGGACAGCATTGAAGATATACTTCTGAGCTTTGTTAAAAGGTGTTTCTAACCATGAAGAAGGTTAGATTCAGTCCTTGATGATGCTCTTAGAGGAACAAAACATTATTCATGCTTTTATAGTCTGCATCTGGCCATAAAAGGGCCAGATTCAGCTCTTATTGGTTTTACCTTTTGTTCCTCTTGGCAATTGTACCATAGCTTTAATTTTGTAGGCTTTTATAGAGACAAAATCAGATCACTTTAGGAGATTCTGATTCTTCACTCTAAGAAGCCTTTTGACTACTTATTCTACACCCCAAAAGAGATAACTTCAGGGTCATGAGCAGCTTGTTTAAGCACTTAATATGGGGGTGAGTTTGACTATCAATAAGTCAAATTCATCTACCTTAGTGCTACTAACAACATAATTCTAAATTATATGGAACTTTAATTATTTAGGCATTTTTAGAGGATGAACCTGACCATTCAAAAGTTCAGATTCCTCAACTCTAATGCCCTTTTTTAACTACATACTTTGTACCCTTTTTAAAGGTAAACTTAAACCAACCATGCAAAGATTTATGCACTCATCATGGGGGTGAGTTTGATTATTAAGGAATCAAACTCATCTACCCAAGTGCAAATCAACACCAATATGCTAATACATACATAAAGTTAACATCTAACTACCATATGCCACATGTAATTGACAAAATTTGACAAAAAATAAGGCTGATTTCAGAAGTCACACACATACACTTAGGTAATAATGACTTTACTTCAGTTTTCACATCAAGAATGGAGGAGAAGAAAATTCAGATTCACATGACCTTAAGGAAACACAACATGAGAAAATAATTTTAATACCAGTTTTGAATTTAAATATTTCACATAAAAGTTCAGTGTTACATACCTTCAAAGAGAAAAATAGAGAAGTCCTGACCAAATAAAGGTCATGACAAGAAGAAATTAGCTAGGAGAGAGATGAAAAACAAAGCAGCAACAGCAACCAGCAAACCAGAGGAAACCAGGAAGAAATAGAAGAGAACTCCCAATCCAAAGCAACACTGATTTTTCTTTTTGTTTAAAGATGACCAGATATTTTCTACTGACTTTTGTTTTCAGTAATTGCTGCTCTCTTTTTCTGTTTTTCTTTTAACTTTTCATGTATTTTTAGAATGGTATGTGTGTGTGTGTGTGTGGAATTCTGCACTCAGACTTTTAGCAGCCTTTTTCAAACAAAAAAAGGTCCTTGAAAATGTGAAGGGAGAGTCCCTTTACAGGTATTTGGGAATGGGGTATCTTTTCAGAATATTCCTAATTCAAAAAGCTGCAAATTGTACGTAATAGTACATAAGGCAGCTGTCAACCTTATCTTTTTGGACAGCTGCCTCTATTCTATAGGTTTCTTACCCATTAAAAGACCTTTCTACCCTTAAAATTCTGATTTACTAAGTCTATATTACCTATTGTACCCTTTGGAGTCACTGAATTTACCATTGGGTAATCAAGGTCACTTACTTGGGTTATTATTTAATTCTAGTTAACTAACACCAGTTATGTCCTTCAGGTGACTACTAGTTGTTCTTAACTAAGGTAAGGTCAACTAATTAGATTAGGAGTTTGGGGTTACTTTCATATTAATTACCTACGTTTAAGTTAATTAACTAAAGTAGGTCAATCAATTTTAATCCTTTAACTTAAACTAAGTGACTTAGTTAGGTTAATTTAATTTGACTACCTAAAATCAGAGACCTAGCCTAGTATTAAGCCTAGGTTTAAGTCAATTAATTGATCAGCCTAATTAGGCTTAATTAAGGTTAGTCAACTCAACTTAGGTTAAAAGATTTGTTTCAGTTAATGAAACCTAAATCGATAACCCTAAACAGATTTTTCCTTTGGTTAATTACTTAAAAGGCTACCTAAATTAGTTTCTAGGTTGAAGGAGTTTGAAATCATTTAAATGTGAGACTGAGTGAACCATTTGTTCTTAAACTTAGTTAATTGGTCTTAGCTAGTTATCTAAGACTTAGGTCAACTAAGTTGTTAGCCTAATTATTTTAACTTTTGACTAGGTCTACTAATTAAGTGTGATTAATCCCTTATTGCCTAATTAGCTTACTTGAATTGACTAATCATTAAAAAAAGGAACAGTAGTTAATTAAGTTAATGGGGTTAAACAATTTCAAATAGTGATTATCTAGCAATTATAGTTAACTAGCTTAAACTGAGTGATCGACTCTGATT
>MDKH01042515.1:0-14868 GCA_005239495.1 Nicotiana undulata
GGACGCCACGGGGCGCGTCCAAGGGGTCATGGGGCATGGATGGAAAGCCGCCCATGACATATTTCATGTTTTTTATATGGTATGAGAATCTAAGTGATTGCTGAGGTGAGGCAAACATCATCACGGTCTGTTCCCTTTTAGATATGGGGTGCAGGTTTTATCATACGAAACAAGACATGAAGCAGAACGTTGTGTTGGGAGGATGTCTACTGCAAATAGTGATGTTTCTTTGGTTCTCTCTTTCACTGTGATTTTTGTGACCACTCTTTTTTATTTATTTTTTACCACTGTTTTGGTTGAGGTCAAAAAGAGCCAGTCAAGGCTACTTTATTCTCACCATACCCCACAAGAAAGTGAAATAACACATCTTATGTCTCCTTGAGATTCCTTTCTTTATTTCAAAACATTTACCTTTCTCTCCTCAAGCCTACCGCTTTCCCTGTTGTTTTGACACTCCTAAGTCCCAATTCCCACGACAGTATGTGGGGACGCTTGTGTCAGATTCTTATTTGCTCGAACAAAGTAGTAGAAGGGAAAACAAATTTAAAAAAAAGAAAAAGGAAATCCATTTAATAAAGAAGAAACCAGAATCTTTCTACCCCTCCTCAACCTCACTCTCCACTTTAAAGGTGCAGCCTACTCTTGATTTTTCTTTTCTCAGATGAAGACAATCATGGCAAAGAGTTTCCAAGACTTGTCTTCTAAGAGGCAGTTCCACTGGACAGCTAAAGTCAGCAATGAAGAAGAAGAAGAAGAAGAAATAGCACTAAAAGATCCATCTCCAAAACCCTCCTCAGACATCAACAGAAACGAAGAAGGGAAAACAGAGAATATAAAGTCTTCTACTTTGAACGCTATACATGAAAACAAGACAGAGGAAAACCAGTTAAAACAAGAATCAGCTTCAGCTTCAGCAACAAGGAGGAAGCTGCAAACTATAGCAGTTGCCAGGCTAAAATCTGTTCTAACTTCACTCGGACGAAACAGAGGAAACTTCCATCAAGGTCTTGGAACCAGAGTTGTGGGCACCCTATTTGGTCACAGGCGTGGACATGTACATTTTGCATTTCAAAAAGATTCCACTTCACAACCAGCTTTCTTAGTTGAGTTAGCCACTCCTATAAGTGGATTAGTCCGAGAAATGGCGTCCGGGTTAGTTCGAATTGCATTGGAATGTGACAAAGAGGAAGAGAAGAAAACAACTAGACTCACAGATATGCCTATATGGAGAACTTACTGCAATGGAAAAAAATGTGGTTTTGCAAACAGAAGGGAATGCGGGCCAAAAGAATTACAGATTCTAAAAGCTGTGGAGCCAATATCAATGGGTGCTGGTGTTTTGCCAGGGAATGGAGGAGAAGAGAGTGCTGATTCAGGGGAGATTATGTATATGAGGGCTAAGTTTGAGAGAGTTATTGGGTCAAGAGATTCTGAGGCATTTTATATGATGAATCCTGATAGTAATGGAGCTCCTGAACTTAGTGTCTATTTGCTCAGAGTTTAAGGTCTTAACCACTTATTAGAATCTTAGATTAAGTCCTGTTCAACTGAATATAATCTTTTCTTGATCCATGGTTATGGGGGTTTAGCAATGTTCTATGTTTTTATTTCTTCTTGTTTTTTATTTGGACAACAAAATCTGGTTGGAGAATGGAAACTGGGTTACTGTGTTTTTCACTTTCTTGGGTGGAATGGAAATATATGTTACTTATATTACTGAAATATATTAGCAGGTTCACTGGCATAATATTCCCGTATGATTAGATAAGACAAATATTTATTCTTTTTGTCTTATAATTCTCTATTGATGCCATGACATTTGGCTCAATATTTGTTCTTGTATCCATCAAAGTTGGCATTTTGTTATAGTAATTGTTTTCATTGCTTTGTGGCACGAGGAGGGGAGTCTTGGAACATCAATAAAGTTGTCTCGATATGACTTTTAAGTCACGGGTTTGAGACGTGTAAGATGTCACTAATGCTTGCATTAGCGTAGGCAGTGGCGAAGCTAGAAAGTTTTTCAAGGGTGTTCAAATTCAAAAGAACTGAATTTTTTTTCCGATAAAGGGTGTTCAATATGTGTTATATACCTCTAAAACGTAATATTTTACCTACGTATACAGTTGACCACCCTTAACCCCATGTGGCTTCACCACTGAGCATAGGTTGTCTTGTCTACATCATTACCCCTTGGGATGCAGCCCTTCCCAGACCCTGCATGTCTTGTGCACCGGGTTGCCCTTTGCTTTGTGGCATGGCAAACTGTTTGGATTCTGGAAGTTCTAATCACTAAATAAGTTCTTGAATCTTTTACCACAATCATCTCTTTACTAACTTCTTCTTCATTTTTTTTGAATTGTGATGACAAAAGTTATTCCCAGCAGATAAGAGATTGTAATAGGGGGCTTTGTTTTTCTTTTTCCTTCTTTTGTTGACTGCTTTTTTCCTCGAAACTTAAAAGATTTGCTAGGTTCCTTTTCCTGGCAACTAGCTTGATACAATACTACATAATTTTCTGCATCTGATCCAAAGGGTATAAAAATTTGATGTTCCAATCATTGGTTTTGGTGCATATTTTGGTCTAGACTTGATCAAAGTAACATGAGAATCCCAAGAAGTTAAACTACTACCACTAAAGCTCAATCATAGAAGTCCTCAAAAGCAAAAATCAACTCAAACTTTCCTTAACTGACTGACATGTTACTCAGCTTCAGAATTTAGCTTTCCCTTCACACCAGTAGAAGTTTAAAAAAATTCCAGATTTTTGCATCTTTTATTGACAGACATCTAATAAAATAAGGATTAGATCACAATCTTGACAAAAGAAGAGCATAAAATATAAACCGCCCCTCTGTGTTTGGGAGCTCAATAAAGAAGGTTAAAAAAGGCAGCACGATACACTCAATTCTTGCTATGTGCGGAATTTGGGAAAGAGCCTAAACTACATTAGGTATATGTATGCAAATTATTTTGCATTTATGCAAGAAACTGTATTCACGACTCGATTCCATGAACCTTTTGTCACACGAAGACAACTCAATTGTTGCGCCAAGATTCATTTGAAAGGGAAGGTCAATATCATATATATAACTAAAGGGGTAGCCCCTCCACTTCTAACCAAGAGGTTGTGAGTTCGAGTCACCCCAAGAGCAAGGTGGGAAGTTCTTGGAGGAAAGGATGCTGAGGGTTTATTGGAAACAGCCTTTTTACCTTAGGGTAGGTAAGGTCTGCGTACACACTACCCTCCCCAGACCCCACTTGTGGGATTATAACGGGTTATTGTTGTTGTTGCTGTTGTAACTAAAGGGGTAGCCCGGTGCACAAAGCATCCGGCATTCATGTAGGATCCGAAGAAGGACTGCACCCCTAGGGATGTAATGTAGACGGTCTACCCTAATGCGAGCATTAGTGTCTGCTTTCACGGTTCGAACTCGTGACCGATAAATCATACAAAGATAACTTTACCGTGACTCGCTCGTCATGTACACCCAACCCTTTGGTAATAGATGATGCTACTAGAACTTAATTATGTGGAGAAAAGATATATTCATTCAAACAAAAGTTTGTTTACAGTATGCAATGATTATTTTCCTAGTTTCAAGGCTTTCTATTCATTTGTATTATTTTTGGTATGCTTTATACAAAGTGAAAAAGAGAAGGTTGATGTTTGAGGGGCCATGATCTTAGTGGATGTGTTATGGAGTACAACAATCAAAGGTAGAGAACAAATTAAGATTATTACATTTCACAGCAACCGAGGTTTTCTTTTGATCATGTTGTTATCATTATTCAAAGTTTCAACAGTTGTTTGAAACAAATAAATCTTTTGGTTGCTGGCGTGCTGCTTTACTTAATCAAATCAATTTTTAAGGAGGATATGATCAAAAATTGCTGAGGAATTCTATTTTTTTGTAGTCTGTCCCATCTAATCATGTATAATAATTTGCAAATTCTGTTGCAATTTGATAATACTATATATAAAGGAGGAAAATATATACTAACAAAAATGAAAATCTCAAGGATTTCAGAGGTCCTAGCAAGATATGACACAGTTTGGAGTGGGGCATAAACATCATTTTATCCATCTTTCCCCACCAAGTAGGTATTTTGGGTATGTTATGATTATTTTCAGTCTGCTACTAATTCTTCAATTATTAGGAAAATGTACACTGCATTTTGCTTTTATTCATTTGGGTCATTACTTGTTAAAAAATTACTCTTTTTGGTGCTTATGAACATATTATTTTTTGCCTATCACACCAAAAATAAGTGTGCCTAGTTACACATCTTCATGCCTTGTCATGTAGGGCCAAAAGGGATTTAGGACCGTTGTTAAAAGATCATTTAAGAAATTTTGGTTAAAAAGGAAAAAAAGATAACGCTGATGTCTGGACCAAGGACATAGGCAGATCCAATTTGAAATTTATGGGTTCGTACAGCGACCTGAAGTACAACAATAACAACATATCCAGTTTGATCTCATAAATGGAGGTTGGAAAGGGTAGTATGTGTACACATACCTTACCCCTACCTCATAGCTACTTGAGAACTGCATAACAACCGAAGTTCATATACTCTCTCCTTCCTACTTTACAACTTGTTAGGATAGTTGTTACTTGTCGTTTCATAATGTATTGTATTGTGTCGTTTGGTTAATGCAACGTTTGGATAGAATGTATTGTTTGCCGTCTTTTTATGATATAATGCACTGGCAATATAAAGAATAGACTTGCAATATTATAAAGAAAAATTATGATACAAGGTAGAATTAATATATAAATAGGTATGATAAAGGATAAACTAAACTTATTTAATAATAATGAAAGGCGAGATGAGAGAAAAAGACAAGGTAACGACGCGACCACACCAAATCGGTCGTTACATAAAGTGACAGATTTTGCCGTTACGTAACAACGGATTTAACGATACGATGTAATAAAATTTAAATAACAATCAAAACAAATATCGTATTTAAAGTAACAGTACGATACAATACAATCGTTAACAACCATCCAAACAAGCTAGATGACATTATTTGACTAGGCACAAATTTCATGAAGTCAATTTGATTTTTGTATTATGATTCACTTTGTAATATTAGTTTAAAAACTTCACATAGCGTTATGTTGTCCTTTTGTCACAAGGATAATTACTTTATAATTATCACAAACCCAAGCTAATAATTTGTCTAATTAAGATATGTTCTTCCTATCCCAAAACATCTCTTTCCCTTGAGATTAAGATATTCCAGTAGTCTAGCACACTGGAATATTTCATTTTTTAACTATGACACAAGAAACTTAAGAATCATAGATGAATCAATGAAAAACCTGGTTGACTGATCAAATAAGGAAAGATATTTTCTTTTATCATACTCTATTCTGACACAAATTTTGTTGAGCACCTATTTGACAAGTTGATGAGCTAATATGTTTGGTCTACTTTTCATCTTAAGTAAATATAGAATAAGTAACTGAATATACAATAAATAATTGAATTCATAATCAAATATATATGAAAATTTAATGAAAATTTTAATTTGTACACACAGTATGTGCAAAAGTAACTGGATTAATTAGAATTCAAGTCTCATCAAAAGCAAAAAATGCTTTATTTCTTCTCATCTGACTAGGAATTGCAGGATTACCTAATACATATTCACGTGCTTATGAGCAGGAGGTACTTAGTGAAATAATCTTAGTAGGCGTTTGGACATAAGAATTGTAAAATTCAAAAAAATAGTAATTTTTTTTTTCCAAGTGAAAATGGTATTTGAAATTTAGAGTTGTGTTTGGACATAAATTTCAGTTTGAGTTGTTTTTGAAGTTTTGTAAGTGATTTGAGTAAAAATTTGGAAACAATTTTCTGCAGTTTTTCAAATTTTCGAATTTTTTTAAAATGCATCTTCAATTGAAAATTGAAAATTTTATGAACAAACGTTGATTTAGAAAAAAAGTGATTTTTTTCAAAAAAATCTTGCCTTTCTACCTGCATTAGGTAGAGGTAAGGTCTGCGTACAGACTACCCTCCGCAGACCCCACATGTTGGGATCAAACTGGGTTTGTTGTTGTTGTTTTTTGAAAAAATCTTCCACCAAGTTTTATGTCCAAACGGATATTTAGTGTGCCCGAGCTGATCCAAACACGACATTATTAAAAAAGGAAACATCATTCATAATGAGCTAATTAGGCTTACACCTGGTATTAGCTGGATAAGTTTCAATGTTTTAATTCATTGACAATTTTTTCTTTCTTTCTTTAACTGGTTATAGAGTTGCTAAGTAGGGAGTAATATTTCAACGTCAAACAAATAGGAAAAGAGGAGTTAAATTACCTGCAAGTTGGTTGGTAAGCAATTGATTGTAGGCAGCAGCTTACCATTTCGGTCGGATCATCGCCAAATTAAAATTCTGGAAATAGGTTCTCTTTTATTACCTATACTAACTTATAGTAGTACGAGTAGTAATTTAAATTGATGCTATGTTTATTATGATATGATAAGAGTCGTCATCAACTTCAGTTATGGTCTGATTTTTCAGACAAACTTTTCCTTAAACAGTTTATGTACTTCACTTCAAAGCAAGATTGGTGTTCTGTCTTTTTTCTACAACAATACTCTTTTTTTTCTTCTTTTTCGTATGGTAATATTACTGTGCAACAACAAACTTGTGTTTGGGCCTATTTATCTAGTTCTGTTCTGTCTCGGCTCTGTAGCATAAAGGAAAGTTGTCGTTTGCAAAAGATATGGAGCTAAAATTACTTTTTTCCATTCTTTTTTTCATTCACATTTAAAAGTGAAGAATAATTTGTGGTATTTCATACTCCACCTATGTGAGCTTCATAAGAAGAGGGTTATAACTTATAATAGGTTGATGTCAAGCTTAAAATATTCTGAGTAATTTGTTTTGTGTCCAAATCTAGTTAAGTTTGATAGAGAGGGCCCTCTAAGAAAATTCTTCATTCAACAGCAAGATCCATCCATGTTCAGTATCTTCACAAAATCTTTTTCTAAGATCGTCCATAGTATGTTAGGTGGTGCCATTGGTCAAGTTTATAAGACATCTGTCAAGAGTCAAGACATGGCCACCCTCTAATTTCGGTGGACTTGGAAAAACACACAATTCACAAATGCACTTCAAGTATTTCATAAAAGACGAAACAATGAAATAATATTAATAGCAAGACGACTTCAATAGCCCAGGCAATCTTGAAGAAAAAAAGACATAAACAACTAGAGATATAATCACTGTTAGATAGTTAGTCGAATACAAGTGTCTGTTGTCTAATAGAAGTGAATGCCTCCTCCATTGCCTTGCTTGATTGGAATTGACAAGTGAGCTGCCTTCTTTAATGCTTTACATTCTGGCGAGCAAACCCTGGCTGAGTGGTGCAATTGATGACATGTGGCCCAAACATGAACACAAACCACAAACATGGATATGCAAGCTGCATCAGTTTGCAGAAGATAGAAACTCAAAGGTATACTTTAAAGCATGATTATGATGTTGGTTCTTGTGCCAGTAGAAGATGTACATAACTTTTAGCGCAAGAGAGACTAATGTTTTTATAAATTTTTATTGAGACGGCTTAAATGGAATGACATGGACAGCAACGATTCATATAGCCGACCTCGCTTCGGAATGAGGGATAGTTGTGTCTGTTGTTGGGGATTTTCAAGAAACATCTTACATTTTCTTTAAGCGAAAATTTTAAAGTTTATGGATCATTGTTTAGCTGTTTACTTACAAAACACTATATCTAACACATAACTAAAGAGTTGATGAACTAATTAGGCCATGTGAAATGAATGTAGAAGATATGAAAATAGACCTGAAGAAGCATGGATAACCAAAAACTCGATGAAATAAATGCCACGTGAAATGAATGTAGAAGATATCAAATGTACCTGGAGAAGCATGGATGGAGCAGCTGCCGTTTCGGTGTTAACATGGCTTCTGGTCTTTCTTCCATTTAAAGTGACAACTGATGGGCTGTTAGCTGTTGTTATATCCCAGAAGCTGCGCTTTTTAGCTGTGGGAGCTGGAGACTGAAAACGATGACTTGGACTCTTCAAATCAACATCACGTGCTTCTTTAGGCCGCAAGCTTGCCCTTGTGATGATCCTTTTTACACCCACTTGTGCCCCTCCTGCTGGTTTTGCACTCTTTCGTGACAGCTCACGTATTGTATCATCTTTCTGCTTTATCTCCAATGCGTGATCCTTTTTCAGTCTCTCAATTTCTGCCTCCAATCCCTTAACTGCCTTTTTGAGATCTCTAACGGACTCATCTGGACCTCTTCGCTTGGATTCTGGGGTAAAACAATTTCCACCAAAGAAAGAAGGTCTTGCTTTTCGTCTTTCATTTAGCTGAGCAGAAGATGGTGCTGGTGATAAGATAGAGGAGACTGTAGATGGGCTAGGGGAACAGTTTTCAGCCAAATTTTCCTTCTGGATTGTAATCAGTTTTTGCTGCTGACGAGCCAAACGCATTCTCAATTCACGATTCTCTTTTTGCAGCTCAAGCAATAACTTGGCCTGATCTGTTCCAGAATCAGGCACTTGCATTTCCTCATGCGCATCATAAGCCTGCACGTGTTAAAAGGAGATATTAGGCCATTAAAAGTACTTTACTTATGATGAGAACCAGGCTGCAAAACAATGTTGTAAAGAAGTAGTTTTGAGTTCTCTAACCTTTGTTCGGATCTCTTTCGCTCGGTCAGCCCAGTGCAGTGTATTTTGGGTTTCACTAAATGAATGACTACTTGGACTAATATTGGCAATCATCACAGTGTTACAAGCACCACCCAGTGAGTCCTTGAGCAGTTGAGTGAGCTTAGAATTCCGATAAGGAATGTGCTTTTTGCCCTCAACAAGGGCATTGATGCAGCTGCTCAGTGCGAGAAGTGACTTATTTATATTAGCACCTTCAAGTGATCTCAGGGTTCTCTGATCAGTAGCTAGAGCTCTTTCTGAACCAGCAAGGTCAATAAGTGACAGCTTTCCAACTCGGTTTACAATGTTATTTGAACTATCTTTGACACGGTATTCAACTGCAACCTGTATGTTGAAAAAAACAATTCATTAAAAGTCAAGAAATGGCGGTGGCACATGAATTAATAATATGCCAAAAATTGCAATGACCTGAAGAATAGCATGAGAGCGTGAGGACGTCTCATTGACCCGGGTGGGCTCTGTGGTTCTGTTTCTGTTTCCTTGTTGGAGCAATGCCATTACCTGTTCTCATAAAAGAAATACAGGTCAACAATTTTGATTCAGCAACTAATACTCTACTATGACCATTCCAGAAGACAAGAATGATACTTACTTCATCTGTGGAGTATGCTCTATACTGAGTAAGCCCTGCTGCCACTATTCCCTGCATTACAAGCAGTGAGAAAATCTCATCATATTTTTGTCAATTTTCTTCTATATATGGCTTTGAACAGTCAACATTTTAAACACATCTCTCTGATTTCCTATTTTAGGTACTACTACTCGACAAGTATAAAGGGTGCACAACCAAAAGAAGCATATCGAGCAGTGTGCAGTTTATTCAGTAAAGAATCAAGGGGGAAACACTAATGTTTGTGAGGATGATCATTCTTTAGAATAAGGACGAACCTGTTTATCTTCTCTTAAGACCAGAGGCCTACCCGGGGACAGCAAATCTCTCACAGTTTCATTGTAGACCTCTAGATAGGAAAGGTGAACCACATGATTCCCATCAAAGCTCCTTTGCCTTATCTTGCTAAAGAGATCCTTTATTGCTAATACCATTACCCCTGGGTTCTCAACGGTACCAAGCATTGTATATGTCTTTCCAGCACCTGTGGCACCATAGCAAAACACCGAACCATTTCTTCCCTGCAAAACTGCTTCCACGAGCTCTGCTGTTCTGGAAGATACAAGATTCCAAGTGTTCAGTTCTATCTACATTTTATCGATGAAGAGGAGTAGACTTGAGAGTCTTACCTCTGATAGCAAAAGATTGATCCCAAGAAAATAAAAGAAAAGAAAAATCCTCTCTCACCAAAGTAGCGATTAAATCTCGGAAATTCTGTCAAGCTTTTACTATTTTGATGATGTCTAATTTTTCACTATGTTCAATGAATCAATACCTATGACTCATTACCAAATCAATTGGGGTCCGATATATGAATAATCTATATTCATTCCGCTCTTTATTTAAGTCCATTTTATTCCAATAGTTCAGCATAAAAAGCCTTACTATGAGAGTACTTAACCTACCAAAAGTACAACTAGGTAAGATCTGCTAGACAGACAATGTACTCCTATTGCCAAAAAGAACTGGTTTTTGCTCAAGAAAGACTACAGAAAGTCAGAAGCCTTAAACAAATGCCATCTCTAAAATACTAGAAATGATACTAAAAAAAGATGCCTACATAAGTGAGATGCCTTAAACAAACACCTAGAGAAGATACTAGAAATGACACTGCTATCAAATTACTACAACAAAACTAATCATCCTATTGATAAATTCGAGAATTGTTTAAATTTTCTTGATCAATGGATCATGGAATTAACAAAAAAGTCAAACTCACGTCGTGGAATAAACATCATGCTGATTGGAGGTATCAGGAAAGGAAGCATCAAAAGTGAAATGGCGGCCCCTGAGCCTCTTTAGCCTAAGGTAATCATTCAAATCAGTGGCAAACTCAGTGAGATAAACATCTCTTCCATCCACAATTTTCACACAACAACCTGCTCCAGCTTCTCTCTCCTTTCTTGAAATTGGCCTTAGCCTTACAAATACAAGAATTCTACTACCACCACCACTATCATCACCACTACTTCCCTTGCTGCTGACTTTCTCAAAAATAGTATTCAGCTCTTGTACATTCTCTCTAGTATTCCTTTTAGTTGCTTTAGGCTCTGTATGCGGTGGCATTGCTGAACTCCCCATTGAAAGCTTTCTTGCCACAGTACTCGATGCATTCGCCCTTTTGGGGTAAGAAAACCCTACTATTCTATCACCTCCAGCCTCCACCGCGACATTCTCCTTCGAATCCTCCGCTACTGAAGGCGGCCGTGGCGCCACGTAAGTTCTGGTCACAGTTGAAGTATTATGCATAGAGTTCTCCCTCATCACATGACTAATAATGGGGTTTGAGTTTTTTTGCTCTTTCTCAACATTTCTACCGGAGCTGAGTAGGTCTACGCTAGGATGAGTCGAAAATCTTGGCTCTTCAGGCTTGAAATATTGATTCTTGGTAGCAGCAGCGGCTTGTTTTTGCTGTTCATACAATAAAGTGAGTGCTTTCATCTTCTCTTTCAAACCATGGTGTGGATTTCTCATATTTCTAGACATCTGGGAATCTTCTTGATCTGTTCTTGATCTAATTCTTTGATCATTTTTTACCTGAGAGTCAGTAATCTGAGATCTTGTTGAAACTGGCATTTTATGAATAAAACCCCCTTATCCCAAACATGCCCTTACTGATTCCCAACAATTTGCTAGCTAAAAACTGTCTAGGTTGTAAAAAAGTTGAGATTTTTACTAAGAAACTTCAAGAATTGATGAAAAATTGAGGAATGGAAGCTAAAACTGGGAGTAAACAGAAGAAATGAGGAGAAGATTGTGTATGATTTTGGGGGGGATAAACATAGGCCGTTGATATGAGAGAAATTGACGGTTGACAGTAAAGCGAGGGAGTGAGTTTTATGAAGAGTGATAATAGCAATCCATTTGTTACTACTCCCACTCCGGATTCTACTTTCAAAAGAAAATGAAGGAGAACATTGAGTATCTGCTCAAAGCAAAAGTTGGAGTGGAAATAATGTGGGCCAAATTTGAATATTTTTTAAAAATTATAATTTGTAACGGTCAAATAGTGTCAGATTGTGAAAGGTCCGTTATAGGCGAGTATTGGGGTCCATCACGGGAAATCTTACCTGTATTTATTACTATATGATACCTATATTAAAACAAAGAAAAATCCTTTATTTATTACGTATGATTTTATATGGTGGAACCATAACTTTCGCTAAGGAAATTTAGAAAATACAAAAACAAATTCAACATCTAATATATATATATATAGAGAGAGAGAGTACTATAATTTTAAGCAGAGGGGCCTCCTTCCGCCCATATAGCTTCACCTAGAGGTGTCAATGGATATTTAAAAGCCGATTAAATCGATCGAACTGTACCGTACCGAACCGATTTTTAAGTTTCTTTTAATAAAATCGTAGTTTTATTTATTTTATGAAAATAAACTGAAAAAATGCCGAACCGTACCGAATAAATTTACATAAAGAAAATATATTTATATATCAAGTTAAAAAATAATAAAGTACTATTTGGGTCTTGGAATTATGATAATGATTACAAGCCAACAAGTAATTAAGATTAAAACCCTAATTCCCAAACCTACTATGTTACTCCTATTGAAACTAAATTATTTCCAGCATATTCACTAGCAAGAAACAAAGTATTCTAACGATTATGAATAGCATACTACAATGTATTGAATATGATTCCTTTCGTATGATTTATATTTATTTATTTGAATGTTTAATCTTTTATAGACTTTATTTTTGAGTCTCAACTTGATTAATATCTTTCTACTTGTGTGATTTATCTTTTCTTTGTCTTTGCGTAGTTTCTTTTACGCAGTGGTAGAATAGTTGATGGATCTGTATGATGGCAATCTTTCATGTTTTTGTAAATTCATCATCATTTAAACAGTAGAAATGTCCAGAAAGTTTTGCTAAGTTTTATAAAAGTATGTATGTTATTGCATTCTACTTTTACTAGTGACTTTTACATGACATTTAAAAAAATACTGGAAATTAATTGAACCGTACCGATACCAAAGGAAAACCAACATGATTGGGACGATTTCAAAAAGTTTAATTTTGATTATACAAAAAGCAAAAAATTGATATAGTACAAATTTTATAAAATAACCGGCCAATCTGTATGATACTGTATTAAAACATAGAAAACTTTTACATTATAGTTCATCAAAGCACCCGAAGGAAAGCACAAATGCACAACGGCTCTGGATAAAGATTAAAAAAGAGCCTCTCCCGAATCTTAAATTTCATGAAGTACAAACTAGTTTATCTTTTGACAAACATTTCTTTCTCGCTTTTGTATTCTTCTTGTTAACCTTAAAATGCTTGTTACCAAAGAAAAAAGGAATTTAACCTAAAGTGATTGGAGACTGTGTATACTACAAATCAAAAGTCATTTCTTATTTCTGCAAGTGTGACAAATAGCATGTTTGGTCAAGTTTCTTCAAATTTAATTTTTTTTATAAAAAGTTTAAGTGTTTGGCCAAACGTTTGGAAAGAAAAAAAAGTGTTTTTGAGGAGAACTAGAGAGGAGAAGCAGAAGCAAAAAAAAAAAAAGTAAATAATTTCATACCAAACAATCCTTTATCAAAACGGCTTAAGATGATTAAAAGTGTCATGTTGGACTTGATTAGGTTAAAAAATTGTGTTGTTAAAAGGTAGTAATAAAGTTTAAAGGACGTAGCATATTTCGTAAAACTAGTATTTATCAACTTGGTTTCAAAATCATAAAAAATGAATAGCAAGAGCGTATATTCAGAGGCGGAGCCGAAATTTGAAGTTACTGGGTTTAGAAGTCTAGCATTTTTTTTTTATTTTAGTGGGTTCTAAAGTAAGAATTTGTACTTATTCAATGGATTTCTTAAGACAAATATAAGATGTGCACTAAAACTACTGAGTTCGGCCGAACCTGTAATCCAAGCTCCGGCTCCGCCCCTGCGTATATCAACAAGGTTTCTGAATTATACGAGCTCATCTTTGATATGTAGGCATGTAGGGACATGAGATTTGATATTTATTATCATGTAGATATTAGGAATTAAAATTCTAGCTTAGATGATTGTATTGGTCAAAATTTTGATTAGGTTTAACAACTGTGATGGATGTGGTCGAAACTTTAGCCGACCGTAGCTTAGTGACGAAGAGTCATCTTTAGTAGAGTTAACCCCAAGGTCGAGTAGAGAACGTGTGAAAGTAACGGTATTATCAATTTAGGACAGAATGGAATATTCCTCCGGTTGTACTTCTTTAGGATTCCTAAGAATACCCCATATAAATAGGAAGAGATAAAGAACAAAAGGGGATCTTGAATTTTCTAAGAAGAACACACTTGTAAAGTTGACTATAAAGAATATACAAAACTTGTCTTTTCCACTAATTCTTTTGCTCTAAAATATACCTTTTCGTTCACAAGATCCAAGGATATCGTGTTTCATCCCTATTCTATATTATTCCACGTTGTTGTCAGGGAGAAGATCCATCTAAATCACTCAATATTTGGGTGACAAGTTCCTCTTTTGTTACATTTACTGTCATTATATGCATTTACTCTATACACCTTTTATTACATTCATTGACAATCATTGTGCATGATTTGCTTGCATTTAATATTGTTGGACGCAATCTAACCCTATTCACGTATTGAATCTCCAGATCTTGTAGTCATTAACTTTAACTAGGATTTACCCTCTACTTCACTTAATAATTCGTTTTAAGAAGAGGTTAACATTTTTTTGAGTAAAACAATTTGGCGCCGTCGTGGGGATTCTCTAGTTTAAATTCTTAGTTTCTTCTAGATCTAAAAAAACACACACAACAATCATCTTTTTCTCGTTCGCACGAATTAACAATGGCAGGAAAAGGAGAAGAAAGGCTGAAAGCCATAGTGCATGTCACTGCCAACCTCATGAACACCATCAATGAGATTGATGGAGAAGGCGAGGAGAATGTAACGCCAAGCGTTACACCAGGGAGAAGCGGCTCACCTCATGTCACGACCCAAATTCCCACCCTTTAGGCCGTGACTGCGCCTAACGTTGAACCCGCTAG
>ML268824.1:0-19016 GCA_005239495.1 Nicotiana undulata
ACGTTGGTGCTCGACAAGTATGGCCCAGGTGCTAGTCATGATCCTCCAGTTTGGGTCGTGACACTATAAGTTCTCGGGGGTAGAGTTCGGAGTTTCGGGCGCATTCTTGGTCCGAGAGGTAGATTCGACACGAGGTGAGTCTCCTTTACAACCTTGCAAGAGGGAACTGTCCCCATAGGTGATTTAAATGCTATGTGTAATTGTTTTGAGGGATACATGCGCACGAAGTGATGAGAGTCCGTGCGTAGCTACTATTATGCCATGTCGGGTAGTGTTAGGGCTGCGAGCATGCTTTTATGTGCCTTATATGTATCTCTAGGCGTACTTTGAGCTATTTATTACTCATGAACTAGCATGAGACTAGTAGTAAGTTACACCCAAATTTTTGCAGCTAATTAATCCCTGTTATAAATATAGACTTTACTGAGCTTATGGATAATTCTGTGTGAGTATACGAGCACCCGAGTCACAGGTATGATTCGCGAGCGGAGAAAAAGACGCACTTATGGTTCAGGTCGTTCAACCCTCGGTAATTCATAGTTATTATCTTTGCGACTCCGGCCGATTGTCTTATTTCAGTGTGCGCATGACTATTTGGTACTGTTTTGTGGATATTGACTTGACAGTTTGGGGGAAACGAAAGCAAAAATTGTTATTTACTGTCAGTATTTACTTGGATTTTTTGTGCTTTATACGTATTTGCTGTTCACTATCATACATGCCTACTGCTTTCATTATATCCTGTTGTATTATACTGTTGGACCTTAGTGAGTGTCAAGTCGACCTCTCGTCACTACTTCTTTGAGATTAGACGGGATACTCACTGGGTACATATTGTTTATGTACTCATGCTACGCTTCTGTACTTAATTGTACAGGTTCTGAGGCTGGTGCATCTGGTTGCCATATCGGAGACAGCTTATGACATAGTGGGTCTGACTTCACGGTGAGCTGCTTCCCCTGACGATCCTCAGCAGCACCATGGAGTTTCTTTTGCTATTTACCCGTCTATTTATTTCAGACAGTGGGAAATGTATATTTTCATCTTTTGTATATCCAGTTAGTTTTCCCGTGGTACTCGTGACACTAGTTCCTGGCACACACGTAGTAATTATCATGGATTATAGACTGTATATATATTTTGGCTCCCACCTCGTTATGACTACTTTCGGTTTAAACTTGGTTAACTATCTGTTAAATATTGTGTTTCAAACCTTATAACTTGATGTATGATGAAATGTTTAATCAAATAAGAAGAAACCATTTGTTAGACAAACGTTGGCTTGCCTGACCCTGCTGTTGGGCGCCATCATGACCTGAGTTAGGATTTTGGGTCGTGAGACTAAACGACCGATCAGATCGTTTCAATGGGCATCGAATCTATTGACATGGTCGTTTGGTGGGTTGTATTGCCCTAACTAATTCCAACTTAAATAATGCAAATTTCGATTGACCGCATAAGTAAAAATAATCGCCGCATACCTTGATACCTAATCTTTTGCTGTATTATTTTATACTGACAAATAGAACAAGATTTCTCTTACATGATAAAAAATTACCCATAAGTGATGAACCAGTACGCATGACTTAGGATATATAGCTCTTCAAGAGAGTGAAATTCAAGTGGTATATAAAAAATAATTATCAAAATCACCATCGTACGATCTTCCAGAAAGTGTAGAGCAGTTTATAAGTATCCCGGCATAGGAATAATAGTGGGAATTTGATACAAATTCCGATAAAACACCCTATTTTTCACTTGTTCTTTGAAGTCTTTAATTTCAGGTTAAAGCTTAAAATGTCGAACTCCCAATCTGGCCCTTTGAACGTGGATGCTGAGTCTGGACACCATGGCGAGAACAACAATGTGGTACCAGTAACGAGGTGCACCTTTCGACCCCAGTGGAGTTCCGGTCGCGGACCTTATCGTTGCTAACTCACATGTGACCATCAATGTAAACCTGACTACTGATCATGAGAATGACATCCGTGGGGGAGTCCGATCAATAGCCCAAAATACACCCGACGGTGAAGGTGATGAGATCAACTTGTGAGTAATCTCCAAAATATTGTACGCTTAACAAGCAGCGATAGCCTAGCTGCAGATACAGAGCTGCGCCCCAGTAGAGTTGAGCCCGAACCATCCCCAGAAAATGCTCGCTGAAATGAACCAATCGTAGAAAGGCCTAGTGAAGCTGAACCCGGGACCAACCCAGAGATTATAAAGATGCTTTAGGATTTGGCAAAACGGGTAGAATCAAGTAAAAGAAAATCGAAGTCATTGACAAAAAATTAGAAACCTACAATTCATGGGTCGACCAAATCCTATGAGCACCACCAATATTGAAGGGCCTAGATTCCAAGAAGCTTGTTCAAAAACCTTTCCCTCCGAGTGAAGCTCCGAAGCCAATCTCAAAGAAGTTCTGCATGCCCGAAATTCCTAAGTACAACGGAATAACTGACCCAAGTGAACATGTGACCGCCTACACGTGCACCATCATGGGGAACGATTAGGAAGTTGATGAGATCGAGTTCGTCATACTGAAAAAGTTCATAGAGACCTTTTCAAAAGGAGCTATGATATGGTATCACAACTTACCCCTAGTTCTATTGACTCGTTTGCTATGCTTGCAGGCGCCTTCGTGAAAGCACATGCCGGAGCTTTTAAGGTCGAGACCAGGAAGTCAGATCTTTTCAAGTGAAGCAAAGAGATAATAAGATGCTCAGGGAATTCATGTCCTGGTTTCAAATGAAACGAATGGACCTACCTCCGGTTGCAGACGATTGGGCTATTCAAGACTTCACCCAAGGACTCAATGCTCGAAGCTCATTGGCTTCATAGAAGTTGAAGAAAAATATAATAGAATATCCGATTGTAACTTGGGCCAATGTCCATAACCGGTACCAACCAAAAATCAGGGTCGTAGATGATCAGTTTGGGGCCCTATCCGGGTCCGTTTATCCCGTCAAAGCTAGTGACAGATCCAAAAGAGACATTGATCATGAACCATGATCAAATAGAGACCGTTATCAACCATACAATGGATATCGAAGAGGTAATGGGCCTGGATGAAACCTTGTGAGAAGGGAAAGGAGAAGCGATCAGGTCAAAATAATCGGACTCACGAGAAAAAAATGGTTTTGATAGGCGCATTGGGCCTAAGGAAGCGCCGAGGTTATCGGAATACAACTTCAATGTCGATGTTACTGCCATCGTATATGACATTAGACGCATCAAAGACACCAAGTGGCCTCAACCTTTACAGTCTGATCCCGCCCAAGGGGTGTAACGACCTGACTTGTCGTTTTGAGAAATTACGTCCAGTTTGGCAGTTTTAGGTCACGAGTAGCTTCACTCAGTGTATTATGACTTGCGTGCATCATTAGTTTGGGTTTTTGAGAGGGTTGGAAAGGATTTTAGGAGTGACTATCATTTTATAAGTCCTAAGTTGAAGGAATTGACCCAGGGTTTGACTTTTGAGTATTTGACCTCGGATCGAAGTTTCGACGGTTCCAATAGGTCCGGGTAGTGATTTTGGACTTGGACGTATGCCCGGAATTTTATTTGAATATTTCAAAAAGTTTTCGACATCATTTGGAGGAAGTTGGCAATTCAAAGGTTTAGAATCTTCCTAAGTTTGACCATGGTTTGACTTTAAAGCTATCAAGTCCGGATTGTGATTTTGTAATTTGTAATAGGTCCGTTTCATCAATTGGAACTTGCCTACAAAATTGATGTCGTTTGCGGACTCAGCATCACATTTGCGATAAAGGCCTGAGCTGAGTTTGTTCGCATTTGCGATCTAGTGGCCGCTTTTGCGAAGATCCAGTGTTCACATTTGCGACGCTCTGGTCGCATTTGTGAAGGCAGCAGGGAATTCCAATCTTCGCTTTTGCGATAATTTGTTCGCATCTGCGGGGTCGTATTTGCGAACCCCTTATCGCAAATGCGACATCTGCAGTATGTTAAGTGCTGAGAATTCCGAGTTTTTGCTTCATTTTTCATATTTTTGAACCCTAACTTCAAGGTGAGGCAATTTTGTGGAGAGATTTTCATACCAAGTCATTGGGTAAGTATCTTTAATCAATTTCCAACTATATTTCATGACTTTATACAAGATTTAATAGCAAATTCATGAGAATCTAAAGGAAAATATTGTAAAATCTTTCAAAATGTAAAAATCATGATTTGAAGGACAAATTAGTATCGGAACTTGATAATTTTGGTATTGTTGAACTCGTATCGGTAAGGGTGTTCGTGTTTTGTAAATTTTGTCAGGTTCCAAAGTATGGGCCCGGGGAGTTGACTTTATGCAAATTGTATAAGTATCATAACTTTGTTAATTGAAATTGTTTTCTCTTGCATTGTTTGATGTATTTAAGTAATTTTTGACTAGATTGAGCCGAGCGTTGGTGAATTGGTAAAGAAAAAGCTAAATTGTGTATTGAATTGGCCGAATTGAGGTAAGTATCTTATCTAACTTTGTGTGGGGGAAACCAACCATTAGGAATTGAGTCAATTGTGCTATTTTGATTTGTGAAAGTCGTGTATGCAAGGTGACGAGTGGGTTCACAATTTATATGTGGTATTGACCGGTTAGATTGCCTAGTCTCTTTCCACACTTTTAAGTAAATTGTCATAAAATGTGGTATCTATTTGTTAGATTACTCTCACATGCTCTATATGATGTTGTTAGTCCTTATTTGCTTCCTATTTGTTATTTGGCCTCTATATGCCTTGGTTGTTGTCATTTCCTCATTATTATCTTGTTACCTCTTAACTGTTGAGTTATTCTATGATTACGTGCTCATCTGTTACGAGTCCAAGTTTTTTGTGAATACCTGTGTAGTTATCACGTGCCTTACATGTCTTGTTTCCTTGTAAAGGTTGTTGTATTCCTTTGATTATTACGTGGTTCCCTTGTTGCCGTGTACTCATACTTTTCGTTGTAGAATTTCTTGTAATTGAGTTGTTTAATTGTGGTTGATTGATTTATATTATTATATATAGTGGCATCGTGTTGCACATCACAACAGGAGGAATAAGGGAGGATTGATGAGGAGAAATAAGGGTGAAAATGATTATTCGGTGGGATCGGGTTGCATGCCGCAACATGAGGAATAAGGGTGGATTGATACGCAGTAATAAGGGTGAATTATTATGTTGATAATGATATATGGTGGGATCGAGTTGCACGCCATAATATATATTGATTATTTACTTTTATTGTAATTGTTATGGAGGAATAAGGGAGGGCTGATGAGGAGGAACAAGGGTGAATATGATTATTCGATGGGATCGGGTTGCACGCCGCAACAGGAGGAATAAGGGTGAATTATTATGTTGATAATGGTATATGGTGGGATCGGGATGCACGCCACAATATATATATATATAATCTACTTTTATTGTAATTGTTATGGAGGAATAAGGGAGGATTGGTGGGATCGGGATGTGCGCCGCATCAATACATGTGTTTATGTAGTCCTCTCTGACTATGTAAGTTATTCGGTAGTTTTACATTTCACTTAAGGATTGATTATAACTGGATACTGATACGACCCTTCAGTTATGTATTTATTTCTGCAAATTACCAATTTTCAAAGTGAATTTACTATGTTGAGTCATTACCTCCTGCCCTGCTGAGTCGTTAATGAGATAGTATTTAAAAAAAAGAAAAGAAATAACATCATGTTACCTTGTGTGACTTTAAGTTAGAGCCCGCCGATTATTTCTATACTTACAATTTCTACTAGTTGTCACATTTTACTTCAACTGTCTTCTCAACCTGTCTGAGGTTTTGTCTTACTTACAAATGAATTGTTATTATGTTTTAAACTAATAAACTCTATATTAAATGTGATAGTTACTAGATGTTGAACTTTATTTAGAAAATATTATTTTCCTCATTCAATTGATTTCTACAACCAAACCTCATCTTTCTCATTGATTTCCTATTTGGTCTAAAAACTATAGATTTACTTCATGATATATATATATATATATATATATATATACATATATTGTACATCCTAAGTAGTAATTGGCACAAATATTATATACCGAATAACATGTGGATGTCGATGTGCAAAGTGAGATGGAAAGATGTGGGCACAAGGTTCCGTGTGTGGGGAAGAGTTGTTGAAATTATTGGAATTGTATTCTAGAAACACTTGTTCGGTTAATTTGATATTGTTTCTCCTTACTTGAGTACATTTACACTTAGTCGTATCCCAAACATGTTGTTGATTGATTTACTTTGTGGATTCTCGTTGCCATNAAATCTCTTGAACATCCTAAGTAGTATTGGAACAGATATTATGTACCGAATAGCACGTGGATGTCGCTGTGCGAAATGAGATGGAAAGATGTGGGCACAAGGTGCCGTGTGTGTGGAAGAGTTGTTGGATTTATTGGAATCGTATTCTAGAAACACTTGTTCGGTTGATTTGATATTAGTTTTCCCTACTTGAGCACATTTACACTTAACCGTATCCCAAACATGTTGTTGTTTGATTTACTTGGTGGATTCTCGTTGCCATTCGTGTTTCTTTTCCTCTTATCGTTACTATTGTTTGCAACTTGATATCCTTTTGCTACTGGAATTACTTTGATAGTCCTTTCTTGTTATATTTGAGTCATATTCCTGCAGGTTATATATATTCGGTATTGTCTCGACCTGGCCTCGTCACTACTCTACCGAGGTTAGGCTTGATACTTACTGAGTACCACCGTGGTGTACTCATACTATACTTTTGCACATCGTTTTTTGCAGAACCAGGTACTTTGGTCCGGGTCGGTGTTTGTATTTATGCTCGGTGTGGTTGGAGACTTCAAGGTTTACCTGTTGGACGTTCGCAGGCTTTGAAGTCACTTTCTGATGTATTTAATCCCATTGTTTCATTTATTTCCGGAACATTGATGTATTTATCATGTAGAACTATTCCTAGAAAGGCGTATGACTTGTACTACCGGTTTTGAGAATTGTAAGTTTATAGAGAATTGAATTTCTAAGTTGTTAGACGCTATTTATTTATTGTTGTTCAGTATATGTTAGGCTTACCTATTCCCTAAGACTAGGTGCCATCACGATACCCAACAGAGGAAAATTTGAGTCGTGACAAGTTTGTATCAGAGCTCTAGGTTCATGGGTTCTACGAGTCATAAGCAGGTTTAGTAGAGTCTTGCAGATCGGTACGAAGACGTCCGTACTTATCTTCGAGAGGCTACGAAAACTATTAAGAAATTTCACCTCTTTCATTCCTTGTCGTGCGACATTGATTTAGCTCGAAACATATATCATATGTCCCCTTTTTGCCTTCACTCGTGTATCATATTGCACACTCGATATCAGCTATGCGCCAACTGTTCGTGATGCGGTGGATGGACTACGAGGGATTCAGGGATGCTCAAACATTTTCTCAATGTGTCGTCCAGAGTAAGAAGGCAGAGGTATTAAGAGGCTCTTCTGTTGTTCACATGGGGTGCAACGGGTTCTGGCATATGACTGATTAGTACGAGCCTGGGAATGTTTAATTGGTTAACTAGTGGTCGCGATCGTGGTAGGGTCACGAGGTGGATATTGACTTAGGGATAATTGGTGGTATTGGAGACTATTTTGTTCGCATGAGGTTTTTACTCAGTGGAAGATGCATTTTTATCATTCAAGGCACTAGAGGGAGCAAGTTTGACTGTCACGAGAATGGACGTGCGCTTAGTAGATGACTATGAGTACCTTGTGATTTGTGTTGTACGAGCTGTGTAGGGTAGTTTTGTGGATCATCAGATGTTGTTTTCTATGGCTTCGCGCCAAGTGGTGGAGTCCACAAGCGGCAGTCATATTGCAGAGTCAGGTGTTACATCAATTTGGGCCGGAGATGTGGATATATATTTATGGTATTGGGAGGTTCCTCGAAATTTGCATATGATTAAGATATGAGATATTTCATGGGATGATGTTGGGGCTTGCAGTGTTTCTATGTCATTAATGGGTCTACATTCAGTATTCAAGGGAAGTCGGAGAAACAACTTCAGATTCATAGGAGGTCTATTTAGCGTGAACATCTTGGTTGCGGCATTGCAGGGTGCTTAAGAGGAAATACACTGGTTTATGAGCTTCTGGGCTACGTTGTTCGTGCTATGATTTTATGCATTGGGCTTTGGTTGGGATCATTGTGTATCGACAGGGAGGAGTGTTATCCCTGAGGAAAGACAAGGAAAATTCGAAGAAATGGGTCATTTTTGTGGTGTTGGGTCAGCATAACAATGGAAGTATTTGGTCCTTTTTGAATGGAAATTCTCTACCGGCATCTGTGATAACACTTTTGGGTTGGACAGTTTGTGTGATTCGGTTGAGTTGGGGAGATGTGGTCCTGATGGCTTAGTTGCGTAGGGCAGATCTCGAAGGGTTCTCGATGGTTTCGGCAGCGACTTGAGTCGGCTGGCTGCTATGGGCATAAGGAATATGTTGTACATTATGGTTTTCTCCTGGAGGGATATCAGAAGTTAATATAAGGTTGGTATTATTGGATATCATATGTGAAGAACGTGCATTTTAGGAAAGACCCTTGAGTTTTGGTTTGCGGGTGCGTGGCTAGTGGCATGGTGATTACTGGATTTTGAGGCTTTTGAGAAAAAATCTATATGGGTGCTTCAATGAGATGATGGGGTGTGAGTGATGTATCAGCCATTCGATTAGTGTAGTTGAGTTCGGGTATGGAATTTCGGTATTCCTGAGGTTTTGGGGCTAAATGTCCCCATATGCGGGCTATTTCCTGTTTGCGGATTGTGAAGGTATGTTGAGAATGGGATAACTGATAGCATACATTATCGATAGGTTGCTATGGACTGTTGGATGGATATTCACCTAATTTGGAAGAATTAGGATTTGGTTGGGAGTTGTTTGAAAGCTCAACGAGAATGTGTATTTTATATCAGGTCAGGATTGGGTACTCTTGTGAGCTTGATATCATGGTTATTTTACCGGGCAGAATGGATGTTATTTGTTCCCCTGGTCCATGTTATGTGCTACTCTCTTATGCTGTAATGGGCTTTGGGGTTGTATGATTACTCTCCATGCATGTTGTAGTTCTTTTCAGGCCTCTTGGCGATATGGGCAAGATAGCCCTCGTGATGTTGATTTGCTCACTGCACTTTAGTTATGCTTGGTTTCTTCCATAATTTATTATTTCTATTCATTTTCCCATAATTTTACTTGTGCACTCTGTTGTGCTTGACATCAGTATTCATGTGATCAGTGAAATCGAGCACTTTGGCTTGATGGGTATTTGGGAGCGGGTTGCACGCCGCAGCGGATGTTATGTGGGATACCCTTTCCTTATGTTTATATTGTGCTTTGTTTTCCCTCTGTGGGATAATTTAATGAAACTGTACTTTGTCATTATATCTGTTGCACTTGTTAGATAATCCTCGTACCTTGCTTTTCTTTTATTTTTCTTCATGCCTGGATTATTGCTTGTTAGGTGTACGGACCCTGTTAGGTGAGAATCTGTGTGGTCTCGTGATGAGTTGTTAGCTGGGCTGTTGGTATTGGCTGAGAAGAGGTTCTTAGACCCGAGGTTTGCACTATTGTACTGGGGTGAGGAGTGGTTGGAAGGATGATGATATTTCCGCTCAAATTTGTGCAATGACTCTTGAGGGACGGGAGAGCTTCTTGGCTTATTGACTTCATGGGTGGTTACAAGTTTGTGCATGTTTCTTGTGTCATGGTCAACAAAGTGGAAGTTCGGAACACGATTTTATTCAAGGCATCTAGAGTGTTATTGGGCAGCGATGATGATCAGAGGGTATTACTACGGGCATCTGAGATGTGTGGAATAACGTGTGATTGTGCTTTGGGTTAGAATTGTGGCTCGATTCAGCTTGATCAAGTTTATACAGTGTGTTGATGCGAGATTTGGGTCCTATGATGAATTTCAGATGTGAAGATTTGGGTTCTGTCGTAAGGCTATGGACTAAGGATGAAGTGAGATTTTCAGTTAAATTGCATTTTCGGTCCTACATAGGTTTGGGTGATAGGGAATCACCCCCGGGTGTATGTATGGTGAGCTCATGTAGTGGTTTGATGGCTTTGGAACGACTCCGGGCACGTTCGAGGACGAACGTATGTTTAGGCGGGGGAGGATGTAACAACCTGACTGGTCGTTTTGAGCAATTGCGTCCACTTTGGCAGTTTGAGGTCACGAGTAGCTTCACTCAGTGTATTATGACTTGTGTGCATCGTCAGATCGGGTTTTTGAGAGGGTCATAAAGGATTTTAGGAGACTCTCTTTTAGAAGTCCGATGTTGAAGGAATTGACCCAGGGTTTGACTTTTGAGTATTTGACCTCTGATCGGAGTTTCAAAAGTTCCGATAAGTCCGGGTAGTGATTTTGGACTTGGGCGTATTCCCGAAATTTCATTTGAATATTTCAAAAAGGTTCAGCATCATTTGGCGGAAGTTGGCAATGCAAAGGTTTAGAATCTTCCTAAGTTTGACCATGGTTTGACTTTAAGGCTATCGGGTTCGGATTGTGGTTTTGGAATTTGGAATAGGTCCGTTTCGTCAATTGGAACTTGCCTACAAAATTGGTGTCGTTTGGAGTTGATTTGATGTGGTTCGGACTCTTGGTTGCAATTCTAGAAGTTCTTGAAGTTTAGTTTGATCTTCATGCGCTTTGGCGTCCGATTCATGATTTTAGAAGTTATTTTGATGATTCGAGCACGTGAGCGAGTTCTTGTTGTGTTTCTGGACCGGGGTGCATGACTGGCTTGGAGACTCGAGAGCTCGGTGAGATTCAGATTGGTTTCAGAAGGATTTCTTTCATAATTTTTGATTTCTGGTTCTGGTGTCATCGCATTTGCGATGTTTATGTCGCAAATACGACTATTGCAATTGCAAAGCAGCCTCACATTTGCGAAGCTGAGCTGCTGAGGAAAGGACTCGCATTTGCGAGGAATTGCCGCTTTTGCGAGGCCTGTTGAGTTCGCATTTGCAGACTCAGCATCGCATTTGCGATAAAGTCCTGAGCTGAGTTTGTTCGCACTTGCGATCTAGTGGCCGCTTTTGTGAAGATCTAATGTTCGCATTTGCGACGCTCTGGTCGCATTTGCAAAGGAAGTAGGGAATTCCAATCTTCGCTTTTACGATAATTTGTTCGCATCTGCGGGGTCGCATTTGCAAACTCCTTGTCGCAAATGTGACATCTGCAGCCTGTTAAGTGCTGAGAATTCCGAGATTTTGCTTCATTTTCCATATTTTTGAACCCTAGCTTCGAGGTGAGGCAATTTTTTGGAGAGATTTTCATACCAAGTCATTGGGTAAGTATATTTAATAATTTCCAACTGTATTTCATTACTTTATACAAGATTTAACATCAAATTCATGAAAATCTAAAGGATAATTTGGGAAAAATTTGTAAAATCTTTCAAAATGTAAAAATCATGATTTGAAGGACAAATTGGTATCGAAACTTGATAATTTTGGTATTGTTGAACTCATATCGGAATGGGTGTTAGGATTTTGTAAATTTTGTCGGGTTCCAAAGTGTGGGCCCGGGGAGTTGACTTTTTGCAAATTGTATAAGTATCGTAGCTTTGTTAATTGAAATTATTTTCTCTTGCGTTGTTTGACGTATTTAAGTCATTTTTGGCTAGATTGAGTCGAGTGTTGGTGAATTGGTAAAGGAAAAGCTAAATTGTGTATTGAATTGGCCGAATTGAGGTAAGTATCTTGTCTAACTTTGTGTGGGGGAAACCACCCCTTAGGAATTGAGTCAATTGTGCTATTTTGATATGTCAAAGCCGTATACGCAAGGTGACGAGTGGGTAAACAGTTTATATTTGGTATTGACCGGTTAGATTTCCTAGACTCTTTCCATAATTTTAGTAAATTGTCAAAAAATGTGGTATCTCTTTGTTAGATTACTCTCACATTCTCTATATGATGTGGTTGGTCCTTATTTTCTTCCTATTTGTTATTTGGTCTCTATATGCCTTGGTTGTTGTCATTTCCTCATTATTATCGTGTTACTCTTAACTATTGAGTTATTCTATGATTACGTGCTCATCTGTTACGAGTCCAAGTTGTTGTGAATATCTGTGTAGTTATCACGTGCCTTACATGTCTTGTTTCCTTGTAAAGGTTGTTGTATTCCTTTGATCGTTACGTGGTGCCCTTATTGCCGTGTACTCATACTTTTCGTTGTAGAATTTCTTGTAATTGAGTTTTTCAATTGTGGTTGATTGATTTACATTATTATATGGTGGCATCGGGTTGCACGCCGCAACAAGATGAATAAGGGAGGATTGATGAGGAGGAATAAGAGTGAATATGATTATTCAGTGGGATCGAGTTGCACGCTGCAACATGAGGAATAAGTGTGAATTGATACGGAGTAATAAGGATGAATTATTATGTTGATAATGATATATGGTGGGATCGGATTGCACGCCGCAACATATATTTATTATTTACTTTTATTGTAATCGTTACGGAGGAATAAGGGAGGATCGGTGGGATCGGGTTGCATGCCGCAACACACACACACACACACACACACACACACACACACACACACACACACACACACATATATATATATATATATATATATATATATATTATTTACTTCTATTGTAATTGTTATGGAGGAATATGTGTTTAGGTATTCCTCTCTGACTGTGTAAGTTATTCGGTAGTTTTACATTTCACTTAAGGATTGGTTATAGCTGGATACTGATACGACTCTTGTGTTATGTATTTATTTATGCAAATTACTGATTTTCAAAGTCAATTTATTATGTTGAGTCATTACCTCCTGCCCTGCTGAGTCGTTAGTAAGATAGTATTTAAAAAAAGAAAGAACTAACATCATGTTACCTTGTGTGACTTTAAGTTAGTGCCCGCCGATTATTTCTATACTTACCATTTCTACTAGTTGTCATATTTTACTTCAACTATTTCCTAAACTTAACCTTCTCAACCTGTAGGTTTTGTCTTACTTACAAAGGAATTGTTATTATATTTTAAACTAATAAACTCTATATTAAATGCGATAGTTATTCAATGTTGAATTTTATTTAGAAAATGTTATTTTCCTCACTCAATTGATTTCTACAACAAAACTTCATCTTTCTCACTGATTTCCTATTTGGTCTAAAATCTATATATTTACTTCATGATATATATATATATATATATATATATATATATATATAAGAGAGAGAGAGAGAGAGAGAGAGAGAGAGAGAGATAAAATCTATTGAACATCCTAAGTAGTAATTGGTATGGATATTATGTACCGAATAGCACGTGGATGTCGCTGTGCGAACTGAGATGGAAAGATGTGGGCACAAGGTGCCGTGTGTGTGGAAGAGTTGTTGGAATTATTGGAATCGTATTCTAGAAACTCTTGTTCCGTTGATTTGATATTGTTTTTCCCTACTTGAGCACATTTACACTTAGTCGTATCCCAAACATGTTGTTGTTTGATTTACTTGGTGGATTCTCGTTCCCATTCGTGTTTCTTTTCCTCTTATCATTACTACTATTTGCAACTTGATATCCTCCTGCTATCGGTATTACTTTGATAGTCCTTTCTTGTTAGATTTGAGTCATATTCCTGCAGGTTATATATATATTCGGTAGTGTCTCAACCTGGCCTCGTCACTACTCCACCGAGGTTAGGCTTGATACTTACTGAGTACCACTGTGGTGTACTCATACTACACTTCTGCACATCGTTTTTTGCAGAACCAGGTACTTCGGACCGGGTTGGTATTGATATTTATTCTCGGTGTGGTTGGAGACTTCAAGGTGTACCTGCTAGACATTCTCAGGCTCTGAAGTCACTTTCTGATGTATTTATCCCCATTGTTTCATTTATATCCGGAACATTGATGTATTTATCATGTAGAACTATTCCTAGAAAGGTTTGTGACTTGTATTACCGGTTTTGGGAATTGTAAGTGTATAGAGAATTCAATTTCTAAGTTGTTACATTTATTGTTGTTCAATATATGTTAAATTTACCTAGTCCCTAAGAGTAGATTCCATCACGATACCCAACAAATGAGAATTTGGGTCGTGACAAAGGGACCCCCAACCTAATGTGTAAATATCATGGCACCCACAGCCACAAAATTAAAGACTGCCGACATTTGAGAGAGGAAGTTTCCGAGTTATTCAACAATGGACACCTCCGAGAATTTTTGAGTGATCGAGCCAAAAATCATTTCAGGAATATGGACTCTAATAAGCAGATCGGGCAGGAAGAAGCTCAACACGTCATAAACACGATCATCGCTACGGTCGACGTCCCCAGGGGCCGATGTTAAAGTGCACCAAAGTGTCAAATTCGGATGAACCATATCTTTCAACGACGAGGATGCTGAAGGCATCGTGCAACCACATAATGATACATTGGTAATATATGCACTCATAAATAAATCTCGAGTTAAGCGTGTGTTAATTGATCCAAGTTGCTCGGCCAATATCATCAGATTGAGGGTCGTAGAATAACTGGGTCTACGAGACCAAATTATGCATGCAGTCCGAGTTCTAACGCATTCAACATGGCATGTGAGACCACTAAAGGGGAGATAACCCTATCGGTGTACACCACCGGAACCATTTAGGAAACAAAGTTCAACGTGATCGAAGGAGATTTGAGATACAATGCTCTGTTTAGGAGGCCATGGATTCACAACATGAGGGCGGTGCCGTCGACACTACACCAGGTGTTGAAATTCCCAATACCAGGTGGTCCTGATATCCCGAAGTTCAAAGAACCTGAGTTCGATCACCAAGGAAGAAACCAAATAGCAATCACTGGTAGCAGCCCTGACCGATCCGCAAAAGTGGGGGACGGTCGAGGATGACGACTACAGAGTTCCTAGTTCTTTCATAGTCTCCGACGATACCGATTCCACCAAATCAACGGTCGATGAGCTGGAGCAAGTCATATTGATTAAGCACCTGCCATATTGAATTCCTTATAGCTAACATAGATTGTTTCTCTTGGTCCCACCTTGACATGATATGGATCCCCCCGTAATAAATATTCACAAACTGAGCCTGGATCTGAAGTTCTACCCGTTCAAGTAGAAAAGGAGGCCTCAGTCCGATGTCAAGAATGGATTCATCAAAGACGAGGTATCTAAACTCCTTAAAATAGGGTCTATTTGGGAAGTATCCAGATTGGTTAGCAAACGTAGTAGTAGTCCCTAAAAAGGGGAATAAATTAAGAATGTGTGTAGACTATAAAGACTTGAACAAGGCATGCCCAATGACTCTTTTTCTTTTCCCAACATCGACCGTATGATCGATGCGACGGCCGACCACGAGATCCTCAGATTTATCGATGCCTATTCCAGGTACAACCAAATTCTGATGGACCCGGGCGACCAGGAAAAAACATCCTTCATCACTAAATACGACACCTACTGTAATAACGCAATGCCATTCAGACTAAAAAAAGCCGGTGCCACTAACCAACGCCATGTAAATCAGATGTTCGAAGAGAAAATATTAAAATAAATAGAGGTTTATATTGACGACATGTTAGTTAAGTCCCTGCGAGAAGAGGACCATTTGAAACATTTGCAGGAAACCTTCAACATATTGAAGAAATACAATATTAAGTTGAACCCGCAGAAATGCACATTTGGAGTCGGGTCTAGAAAATTCCTCAGATTCATGGTGTGAAACCGGAGAATCGAGATCAATACCAATAAGATAAAGACCATAAAGGACATTACCGTGGTGGACCATGTCAAGGTCGTTCAAAGGTTAACCGGGCGCATAAACGCCTTGGGTCGATTCATTTCAAGTTCCTCCGACAAGAGCCATTGGTTCTTCTCGTTGTTGAAGAAGAAGAATAACTTCTCATGGACCCCGGAGTGCCAACAAGCCATGGAAGGACTCAAGCGGTATCTTTAGAGCCCGCCTTTGCTTCATACTTCGAAGGCAGACGAGCAATTGTACCTGTACTTAGCGGTATCTGAGATAGCGGTAAGTGGAGTCCTGGTCCGGGAAGAGGAAGGTACACAATTTCCTATCTATTATGTTAGCAGGACTCTAAGCGAGGCCGAAACTAGGTATCCTCACCTGGAAAAAATTGGCGCTCGCTTTGCTAAGCGTCTCTAGGAAGATAAAATCGTATTTTCAATGCCATCCCATATGTTTCGTAACTATTTACCGATTGAGAAACATAATGCATAAACCTGAGCTCTCGAGATGATTGGTCAAATGGGCCGTGGAAATCAGCGAATATGACTTTACGCCGACCCTAATACCCGAGGTCGAAAGGGAATTGTTGTTGAATTCAGGGACTTCCTCGGGGATTTGGGCCCTCTTTAGAGACGGTGCCTCGAATACAAAGGGGTCCGAATTTGGCATCCTGTTTAATCCACTGACGGGTAATGTAGTTAGGCAATCTTTTAGAACTATAAAATTGACTAACAACGAGGCCGAGTACGAGTCCATGATTACAGGTCTCGAACTATCTAAAAGCCTGGGGGCCGAGGTGATCGAAGCTAAGTTCGATTCCCTCCTTGTGGTGAACCAAGTCAATGGGACGATCAGAGTCAAAGAGGAACGAATGCGAAGGTACCTGGATAAACTATAGGTAATGCTACATTGGTTCAAGGAGTGGACGCTGCAACATGTACCTCAGGATCAAAACAGCGAAGCTGGTGCTCTTACTAACTTGGGATCGCCAGTTGAAGATGATGAATTCAGCTCGGGAACGGTCATACAACTCATGAAATCGGTAGTAGAAGAATGCCGCGCTGAGATAAATTCGACAAGATTAACATGGGGCTAGAGAAACAAGTATATAGATTACTTGAAGACCGGGAAGCTGCCCTTGGATCCTAAAGAATTGAGAACTCTACGCACAAAGGCAGCCCGATTCAGCCTGTCCGAAGACAACACCCTATTCCGGAGAACATTCTATGGCCCACTTGCCATATGTCTGGGATCGGGAGATACCGAATATGTCTTGAGGGAAGTTCACGAATCCATTCGGGTGCCGAAACGTTGGTTCGTTAGATAATCAGAGTCGGCTACTACTGAATCGACATAGAGAAAGATACGAAGGAGTTCGTGCGAAAATGCGATGTAAGTTCAGAGGCACGCACAGATGATTCATCAACCCAGAGAGCTTCTACATTCGGTCTTGTCACCATGTCCATTCATGAAATGGGAATGGACATCGTCGGTCCCCTTCCATAGGCATCCAGAAAGGATCAAGTTATATTATTTATGATTGAATATTTTTCTAAATGGGTGGAAACCTAGGCATTTGAGAAATTCGGGAAGATAGAAGTTATTGATTTTATGTGGGACCACATAATATGCCGGTTCGGAATGCCGGCCGAGATCGTTTGCGACAATGGGAAGTAGTTCATCGGCAGTAAGGCGAGCACATTTTTCGAGGATTATAAGATCAAAAGGATCCTATCAACACCCTAGTCGGAATGGGCAGACATAGTCTACGAACAAGACCATACTCCAAAACCTTAAGAAGAGATTGACCGACACCAAAGAAGAAATAGAAGGAAGATTTGCCCGAAGTTCTGTGGGCATATCGTACGACCTCAAAATCTTGTACCGAGGCCACCCCGTTCTCATTGGTCTATGGTGCCGAAGAGCTAATACTGTTCGCAGTAGGAGAACCGAGTTTCAAGCTCTAATATGCGACCGGAGAATCAAACGATGAGGCCATGAGCACGAGCGTGGAACTCTTCGACGAGAGGCGCGAGGCCGCCCTTGTCCGGTTGGCCGCCCAGAAATAATGGATCGAAAGGTATTACAACCCGAGAGCCAACTTCCAACACTCTTACACTTCACCGAACACCTGGAACCCAAACGAAGGGAATCTAGGACCGAATTGGGAAGGTCCATATCGAATTATCAAGATTACCGCTAAATGATCATACAAACACGAAGTAGAGAACAGTGAGCGACCGCATAACAACTAGAACGTAACCCACTTAAAATGATGTTGCTAAGGTACGACCCCATCCATTGTTTTATTTGCATATATTACGAATTGGACTAACACTTGTAGGGAACGACCAAAGAATGATGTAGCTATTAGGCCCGAATTCACACGTTGCACTCTTTTTTTCTTGAACCGATTTTGTCCCAAATGGGTTTTCTGACAAGGTTTTTAACGAGGAAATAATAGATCGTGCTAACTTAGAATTTTAGATCGGCTATGAATCGGAGTCTAGGGTTTCATCAACAGTATCCGAGCCCTCTCAACAATCGACCTCGAATACTTGGGGCCATCACCCTCGGATACTGATTTTAGCAAGGAAGAAAACTTTGTTCTTGAACAGTATGGGCTCGCTGGATAGGATTTATTGTAAGGGCCAAACGGTCAAATGAACCGTGTCCACATAGACCACTTTAGCCATAACACGAAGCTTGTACACATTTGCAATCTTGTATGTTGCACACAAAAATAAAAGAAACTTTCTACTTTGAGATAGATATTTTGTCCCTTAAGACTATTACATTTTGTTCCCTAAGTATAGATATTGATCCTAGGGTCCGCCTCTATCGAGATCCAAGAGATCACCCCTACTCGAGGACTGTCATCCTAGGAAAGCCCGGGTGGCTTTGGTATCGAAGCTCGGGGGTATAAATACTATTAGGCAATATCCGAACTTAAAGGCTACGACCATCCTAGAAATGGATCAGAGACGTTCGAAGCCAGTAACCAAAATATAAGGCCTTAAAAATTCCAAATCGATTCAAAGGCTACCCTCGAAAAATCTATAATCTAAAAACATTTAAGTAAGCACTTTGGAGAAAGCTTCCGGTCATACCAAGCCCCCACAAGTTTCAAACAAAATTAACATCGAGAACAAGCCTTGTTCGAACCTCCGAACAAGACCCTATTACTACATTTTATTTCGTGCTAAGGCATTTGAAATCATTGCAATCATAAAGAAGAAACCAAAAGAAACAAACTTGAAAATTGCCAAAGGAAAGCCTTATATAT
>ML268826.1:0-63465 GCA_005239495.1 Nicotiana undulata
CGATCACCCATAACCCCACGAGTTAGAATATATAATTTGTTTTAAGATTCAACCCCAAATTGAAGTTGAATCACCCAAAATTCTCAAAAATCCAACTCTACCTCAAATCTCTAATTCCTACTTTGATTCCATGTTTTTAGCCCTAGATTCTAGTGTTTGATGAACGAAAAATGGAAGGAATTGGAGTTAAAGTCACTTACCCAAGTGGCTATGGAGGTAGAATAGCTTGGGGGTCGTCAATGGGGTTTGGAGAATAAGAGAAGGGTGCAAAAAAATAAGAAATCCCGTAATGATATTCTGTTTTGGGGATTTTAAAATAACTTGGCGAAAATGTTCAGTGCGATCGCGGACAAGGGATTGCGATCGCAGAGAGAGGAATGCAATTGCGGAGAAGATGGACTGCACTCTCTGCGATCGCGGAGAAAAGAATGCAATCGCGGAGCATCAGGATCTCCTACACTGCGATCGCGGCCCCACCAATGCGATCACATAAGGCATCAGACCCCTCCCCCACTCTCAACTCTATGGTATCGCAGCTCAACCTATGGGATCGCATAGACTAAGCTACCAGACACCAGAAAACTCACAAACACCAGATTCTTTTCATGTTTTCACACCTCGTTAGCTACCCGAAACTCACCCGAGCCCTCGGGGCTCAAAACCAAAAACACACACGACTCCCAAAACATTCTACGGACTTGTTCAAGCTTTTAAATCATCAAAATACCATCAAATTCATCGAATTCAACCTCTAAACTCTTAGAATTTTCTCAAACTTCATAATCTTCTAAATTTCCCATTTTTAATTCGAATCACGTCGTTTCAAGTCCGTTTTACACCAAATTTCATAGATAAGACAAATAACATATAATAAACCTGTTCCGGGCTCCGGAACCTTAATACGGGCCTGGTAAAATGGGTTTCACTTAATAATTCATTTTTAAATTCCTTTATTATTCGCAGAAAACAATTTCCTTTGAAAATTTATTTCTCGGGCTTGGGACCTCAGAATTCGACTTCGGGCATACGCCCAAGTCCCATATTTTCCTACGGACCCTCCGGGACCGTCGCATCACGGGGCCGGGTCCGTTTACCAAAATGTTGACCAAGTCAACTTTATTCATTTAATTATCAAAAATTCTATTTTTTTCATCCAATTTCAATATAAAGACTTCCCGGCAACACGCCGGGGCTGCGCACGCATATCGAGGTTAGATCAACGAAGGCTTTCGGAGCCTCGGAACACAGATATAGCTAAAATTACTTAGGATGACCGTTTGGGTCATCACAAACCAGCAGCTAAAAATGGCCTACAAATGGTCTGAAACTCACCCGAGCAACTCGGGACCCTGTCCGAACATACCAATAACTCTAAAAACACATTAAGTACCTACTCAAGGCCTCAAATCACATCAAAACAACATCGATATTACAAATTATACCTCAAATGAAACTTATAAATTTTCGAGATTTCCAGATTTTATATCTTGTGTCGAAATGTGCTTAATCAATCCGGAATGAATTTAAATTTTCCGTACAAGTCATAAATAACATAATGAATATTTTCCAATTTCCCGAATCGGATTCTGGCCCTGATATCAATATAGTCAATTCCCGGTCAAACTTCCAAGCCTTCAATTTCTTACTTTCGCCATTTCAAGCCAAATTCAACCACAGACTTCAAAATAAGTATCGAGGCACACTCCTAAGTCCAAAATAAACATATGGAGCGATTGGAACCATCAAAACTCCATTTCATATTTATTTGCAAAAAAAGTCAAACTCTGGTCAATCTTTTTCATTTAAGCTTCCAACATGAAATTCATTCTTTTGAACTAATCCCGAAACACCTGAAAAATAAAAACCGATGATTCACATACGTCATAATACATTATATGAAGCTATTCAAGACTTCAAATAGTTGGAAGGGGCGTAAATGTTTAAAACGACAAGTCAGGCCATTACAGAAGTACAAGATCCTAGTCCAAATGCATTGTCGGTTCTTATAGTCTGGATAGTGGTACCATAGTGAGTGGAGACCATGTTTATGAAATCCTTGATAAGGGAAAAGTATTTTCCTTTACATGAGAGTAAATGAGTCCATGTTATCCTACTGTAGTTATCTACAATGGTTAAAAAATATTTAAAACCATTGTAGGTTGCAGTATGGTAGGGTCCCCAAAAATCAAAGTGGAGTAGCTGGAAATTCTGGAAGAATGAGTGGTGCTATCAGGAGAAGACGTTTTTTTTTGTCTTACCATGGGACATATTGGAAAATTAAAAGATTGTTTTGCTGAAAATTTAGAAGACATGTGTGGGATAGAAATCATTTTCACAAATGGAATATGAACCATTTGTTGATGCCACAAAACATCATTTCCATTAATAGTTGTATAATTACATGAGGTTGGAAACACAGAAGGTGAATAAATATCATTAACACTAGTATGTAAATAACACGCACTAGGTGGCACTTCATTATTTGAAACATTAAGAGAAACTGATGGAATAGTAGAAGCAATAGGTGCTACAGTAGTTACTAAATGATCAAAAGAAAAAGGGGCAGTAATAGATACAATAGTAGGCATGTGAATAATATAGAGGACATGATCCACTTTACCAACTTCCAATGGCCTCTTCAGAGAAGAGCCCTGTAGGAAAAGAGATACAGTAGTAAGAATAGCATAAATATTGAGTTGTGTAAGGGATTGATATATAAAAATCAAATTTAACTGAAAGGAAGGCACTAATAAGACATTGGTTAAAATGATAGTTGAAGGCAGTGAGAGAGAACCAATAGAGGTGACTCTAATCTTGTAACCATTAGATAATTTAATGAGAGAAGGTGTCAACAGAGGTTGAATATTGTGCAATAGGTGTTTATGCGGTGTCATCTGATTAGTAGCACCAGAATCCAAAATCCAAGAAACTAAATCTAATTGTCACGACCCCAAATCCTAACAGGCCGTGATGGCGCCTATCGTGGAACTAGGCTAGCCAACCATCACCTTACTACGCGTTTATTCAATTATAACAGTTCACAATTTAATAATAAGCATGCAACCATAGCACAAATAATATAATTAAGTCTTAGCGTCCCCATAATATTCTAAACAACCTCCCAAGAACTGGAGTCAATAGTCATGAGCATCTAAGAATAAATAAATATAACTCTGCTAAAGCTATAATATATGTCCCTGAATCAAATGCTAAAACTAAATAAGGAAGGGAAATGGAGAAGATGTGGACGCTGTAGAGCTACCTCGAAATCCCATGACTGCTGCTAACGAACCTGCGTCAGCTACTACTGCGAGCTCGTACCTGGATCTGTGCACAGAGGCACAGGGAGTCTTTATGAGTACGCCAACTCAGTAGTAATGAAAATAAATCAAAGTCTGAGTAATATAAACACACAGAACAGATACACAATTCCACCAAACCATTAAAACACCAAGTCACCATGTAACATTCATCAATTATAAGTTCGAAATCAGTTTTCAGAAATCCATGAAAACAAGTTCAATATCAGTATATCTTAATAAAATTTCTCAGTAAAACCAGTTTGAGAACGAAGTAAATCATAGTTTGAAAACTCAATAAAAATCTTCATAAAACTGCCCCTCGGGCCATAATCAATTCTCATCACAACATCTTTCAGTATTAGCCCATCAGGCAACCTCACAATCACTCTGCCCATCAGGCAACCTCACAATCACTCGGCCCATCAGGCAACCTCACAATCACTCTGCCCATCAGGCAACCTCACAATCACTCATCAATAGCCCCGCGGGCATCACTCAATCGGTATCGGCGCTCACTGGGGGTGTGTTACAGACTCCGGAGGGGCTCCTACAGCCCAAGCGCAATAATAAGCCACAGCATGGCATAAATCACACACAATATAGGCCCGCAGCCTCACTCATATCATATCATCCTCACAATATAGGCCAGCAGCCTCACTCATATCATAACATCCTCACAATATAGGCCAGCAGCCTCACTCAGTCAGACACTCTCAATTTGCCCCTCAGGCCAAATTATACCAGGTTCTCGACCCAAAAATAATGTTTCAATTTCAAGAAGTAGTTCAAAATACTCTGAGTGTCAAAACAATTTCACAGAAAAGACTGAGTGAAAAATCATAATATATCAGTGAGGAAAATATAGTAAACACAACCCTCAAAGGGTAAACAAGTCGGCACTAGGCCCCAAACACGGCTTACAGCCCCAATTCATATCATAATAAAATAATACTAATTTAAGCATAGGCTTAGAAATCAGTTTCGCAACTCAATAGTCGCCTAAATAGGAAAGATGTTTCCAAAGTTTCCACATTTTCATTTCAAAACCTGTGAAAGGGTGCATAGTCCGGGGTTTCATACCCTCATGACAGGATTTAAAGACATTACTTAACTCAACTAGCCCGAAAATTATTCCGCAACACGCTTGCCTCTCTAATCAACCTCCGAAGGCTCCAAATCTACCAAGTCCAGATTTTCATCATCAATATATGCTTAAGGAACGAATTGCAATTGAAAATGTCGAATTTAACTCAAAAATCCGAAACCGGTCAAAACTCGACCCCCGGGCCCGCGTCCCGAAACTCAGAAATGTTTATAGACAAGTGTTCTTCATCTTCCCACGCGTCCGTACATATAAAGAACACCAAAATCGGAGTCCGGTTGACCCCTCAAATCGACCCTTGAAGGTCTCATAATCTCATGCCCCAAAATCCTATTTTTCTACTGTTTTTCATGAATTAAAGGCTGAGATTATGGTCTTTAATCACCCATAAACGAGTTTTAATAATCAAATTACTTACCTCTGTGATATCCACTGATTTTCTCCTCCAAAAATCGCCCAAAAAGCTCTCCTCCGGTCAACAATGGTGTAAAAGAGGGTTTAAGTCGCGGAAGGGTTATTATTTCACTGCCTAGTGATTTACTCTCCGCGATCGCAGCCTTGGCCCTGCGATCGCACTGACCAATTCCCCACACCTCCGCGATCGCAACAAAGCTCACGCGATCGCGGTTCAATAGAACCTCAACCTACGCGATCGCGGTTCAATAGAACCTCAACCTACGCGATCGCAGTCCGGCTCACGCGATCGAGAAGAACAACTGACCCCGCTCCCCACACGCCTGGCTAACTCTACGCGATCACAGAACAATCTGAGCATGTACATAATTAACTCTCTGCGATCGCACCACTTCACCCGCGATCGCAGTGAAAAAAATCACTGTGCACAAAAACTAGAAAACCAGCAATTGTTCCAAGTCCAAATGAGTCTGTTAATCACCCGAAATCAATCCCGAGCCCCTCAGGACCCCAACCAAACTTACCAACATATCTCATCACATCATTCAAACTTAGTTGCAATCTCAAAACACCAAAACTAACATCAAAACACCAAATTTACATCGGATTCAAGCCTAAGAACTTTGAAATTTTTAAAATTCACCAATGATGCCGAAACTATCCAAATCAACTCCGTTTGACCTGAAATTTTGCAGACAAGTCCAAAATGACATTACCAACCTGTTCCAACTGTCGGAATTCCATTTCGACCCCGATAGACTATTTTCCACTGTCTTCGGAATCGTCAAAAACTAACTTTCACCAATTCAAGCATAATTCTACACCGGACATCACGAAATTATTCTGAACACTCTCCTAAGTCCCAAATCATCTAACGAAGCAATGCAAGCCATAAAATCCGCGTTCCGAGGTCGTTTACCAATAAGTCAACTCTTAGTTGACTTTTCTCATTTTAAGGTTATTCTTAAGGACTAAGTGACTGAATTCTCATTTAACCATTCCGATTTCAAGCCTATCAACTCTAACACGTCAATAATAGAATAACCACTTCATGACAAGGCAATAACAGCGATAATAATATAGGTTCTACGTAACGGCAGACCGGGTCGTTACACTATTTTAGAAGCATTGCATGCAAAAGAACCATCTTTATTAAAATCTATACTGTTGATCAGACCTATAAAGTGGCATAAGCAGTTAAGGATGAAGAGTGTGATGGGAGGAAAATTGTGCCTACTGGAAAAGGGATAACAGGCGAGCACAATGATCCTTTGAGAACCCATGTGGAGAGACATCAGAATTTTGAGTATTAGGAGCCATGGAAGTCTCAGAATATATCTATAATTGTGCACAAGCAACAAATTTCTTTTCATGTGGAAGTCTATTTTTGGTGAATTTAATGTCCATAGGAAACCCATGGAGTTTGTAACATTTGTCCATTGTGTGTCCAGTCTTTTTACAATACTCGCAAGATATTAGGGACTTCTTAAGATCAAAATTAACTTGTTGAGTATAATTTCTAGGGTTGTGTATTGTGGAGGTGCAGGAGCAGACGGTGAGTTGGCAAGGAAAGAAGCTGAATCAGAATTAAAGATCTGCGCATCAGATTTGATCTCTCTTTGTTTCTCGTCCCTTATCAACAGAGAATATGCCTTTCTAAAAGATGGTACAAGATTCATCATTAGAGTGTTGCTTCTAATAATCATGTGTTTCATTTAACCCAGAAAGAAACTGAATGAGAAGTTGGCCTTCAATAAACTTAGGAAGAGCACCACATATGCATGGTCTGCCAAATGTGCAAGTACCAAGATCATACCAATAACCTTTCAACCTTGTGAAAATAGGTAGTTATGTCAAAAGACCCCTAAGTAGTGGCAGCTATAGCCCTTTGAATACTATAGTATTGAGAAGTGTTGGCAACTCCATAAAATTCTTCTAGGTTATCCAAGCTTCTTTGATTGTTCTGTGATAGAGGAAAATTTTAGATATTTCCTTGGAAAGGGCATTCATAAT
Organism: Nicotiana undulata; assembly: GCA_005239495.1. Taxonomy (NCBI): domain Eukaryota; kingdom Viridiplantae; phylum Streptophyta; class Magnoliopsida; order Solanales; family Solanaceae; genus Nicotiana; species Nicotiana undulata. The sequence continues at coordinate 6,832 of ML268826.1, forward strand.
CCAAGCTTTCATCATATTGTTACACCTCCCACTGAGGGTAAAGCCTAGAACTGGAGCCAGGTTTGGGTGAAAGATCCTTTTATGAATTGAAGTTTATTCTTTGCCAAAAGAGATATACTCATTAACTCTCTCCATTTAACATATACTATTCTAGAGAATGGGACTGAAACCAATATTGTCCCTAAAGTGTCAGAGGGATGAAGGTATAGTGGATGGAAAGGATCAATACTAGGATTAGGACTAGTCTTTGGAGCCTCAAAATAGAGGGAATGGCTGAATCAACAACCATAGTTATCCGAATCAAAGAGGATGTATGAACAATTAAAATTGTATGAAATTGTACTAGAAAACAATGCAAATTAACAAAGTATAGAGAAATACCACCAAATCTGAGAAAGCAAACCCTAGATTTTAGTAAAATTGCGGAAGACCAGCAACCAATGAATCTCTACCTCAAATCGCCTATAAAAACTCTAAATTTGTGGCTGAAATTGTTCGATCACCAAGGAATATGCATTGATTACCAAAACCCGATGAACACAAAGAATCGTCGATGTGAAAATTTCTCAAAATAAAAAAATTGAACCGATAGAATCTTAGAAAATGATGAGACCAACCAAGTTTGTTGTGATACCATGTGATATTTGCAAATGAAACGAGAGAGATTGAATAATTTCAGTTAGACGAACCCTAGAATGTGTGTGTGTGTGTGTGTGTGTGTGTGAGAGAGATAGAGAGAGGAGAACATCAACTTCATTCCTTATTGAATGTATCCGTACAAGTGTAATAATCGGTCTTTATACAAAATGAATACAATCAAATAAATATTAGGCCTTTACATATTGGGCCTGCTACTATGTTGGGCCTTTAGCAAGTCTGTGTCTATCAATTGGGCCATCTATGCTAACACATTCTGTAAAATATAATAATAATATGTTGTAACAAGTTAAATTACTTTTATATGTAAAAGTTCTTTGCTGTTTAGATGTACCGATATAACTTAAACTCTTCGTTAATGAGTTTCCCCGTGTTATAGCCATTCTAAACTTTAGTGTTTGCATAAACTGCTTACACATTATACGTTATTTCAGAATTGCCAATAAGAGCAAAAGAATGAATATAAATAATCAAATCTCGCTCTTAAATTTATTTTGACATTTCGTTAGATATTATTTCTAACTTAAACTCTATACCCATGTAAAAGTAATATTTCATACTATTCTGATTGAACTAATTATAACTAGGAGGACCATCACGTACAAAACAACAAACCAACTAAACTTCTTTCTTATTGTTAGGGATGGATTTATAGCTCAACATATGGGACACGTGAACCCATGATCTTTTCGCCAAACTAGGTATTTTATGTACATATTTTCAATAATTGATATAATATATTCTGCTGATATCCATGTTCCAAAGAGGCTACATTTTTCACTTGGTTGAATGTTGAGTTATTTATCTAGAGAAGTAGGTATCAATTCCCATTTAATACCTTTTTTCTTCTTTCTTTAGTGGTGCACCCATGTTATAAAAATCCTAGATCCGCCTCTGCTTATTGTTGATCAAAATCCTATGTTGTGGGAGAAACAAACAAAAATATTTTGGGTATATGATGAGAGAGAATAGTAACATTTCTTTCTCCATGCTTTCGAATTAAGAGTGATATTGTTGAGCTGAACACGTGTTATGTTTTGATGATTAACAAACCTAGATTGATTATGTTGAAAGAACCAGTTTTCATGAACAAGTTACTATGCTACAGGACTAGTGTACAAATATGTTATGTTGTCAATGAAAGAACCAGGTCCCTTGAAGCAGATGTCTGAAAATATGTGCTTAAAAGTGAAATTGATGATTAACCAATAGTGGACAATGAACCATATATCGTGAAGATATTTGCTATGCTGATATACAAGGTTATGTGTCATACAAATTCGTAAAAACCAGGTCCCTTGAAGACCCCGATCAAAATCTGGAAGCTTATTCCTAGTGCAAAACGGTTGAGCTGGAATTCGATTGGGATTTTGAATTCCATGAAGGAGTTATTCCGTGAGCTGAAAATATCATAATAATTAGAGGAATTCGCGGTAAACAATGATTCATTAATTATGGGAATACTGCTGCACCGCCCCATACAGCGCGGCTGTGCATTTTAACAGAGTAAAATTGCTTCTTCGATTTTTGATATTCAGAGTTTGTCCTCGACCCCCGAACGTGATCCCCGTTTACTCCCTTGGTCTTTTACTCATACTTCAAAGCTCCAACTTATTCGATAAGCTCCTGATTATATGTTTAACTCGAAATAACTTATGCAAGACATATAGCACATAATAAGTGCAATTCACTATCATTCAAGATCAAACACAAGTAAAATGCACTAATTAGAGTGCAATGTATGATTAAAACACGTATTTCTAGCCTACCGACACTTAAATCATTGCTCACCCTCGAGCAATGAAACTGCACTTCACATAGGGACAACCTTCTTATCAGACAACTTCCCTAACTCGTGATGCCAAGAATATTTAAAGCAAACTAAGCACCCTATCATAACATACTAGCCTCAAGACTCGACTCAAAAGCACCACGCATTTTTCTCAACCTGCTCACTTACTCTAACACAGGGGTCAAAGACCTTATCTTACCTTCCGAAATCATGTGCCCTCACACAAACAATACAAAGCAATTCCTCATATAATAAAGTTCACGAACAACTACGAAATCAAGATAAAAAATACTTTACTTACTGTCAGAACTAAAATTCTTGTGCCACAGAAGACGTACCATAGGTTTTTCGTAGTGTAATACTCTACTAATTGAGCTAATTCAGTCAGAGAGCAAGTAGGAAATTATTTTGGTTGTAATGTAGGCTGCGGGACGGGTAGGATACTATTTGGATAATAATGGCTACACCTCCTGTCGCGCCCCCTTTTTCCTCGCGGAGGTCGGGTTCGGGACATTCGGGTTGAGACAACTCTTTCCTTTTGGGAAAGGGTTTTGCATTTTTTAGAGTCGCCACCTAACGATTTTAAAGGTGCGTTAGGGCACCTAGGGGCATTCATTTATAACTATGTTGGTTAACCATAAATAGAGTAAGGGCTTGAAATTATCCCAAGGGGAAGGTGTTAGGCACCCCTCAAGATCCACAAGTGTGGTTCCCGGTCAAATAGCTTTTGTGAATTTGTACAATTTAGCAAACAAAACAAATAAAGGCTCAAATAAGAGGGGGTTTAAGTCCTTAAGCATGCAAGGTGTTTGAAAATAGTTATATAATGGCTAAGTTTTGAAAAGAGTTTCGATATAAACATTTAAAATAAAGGATATCCTAGGTTTGTGAAAATATGGATCACATCAATGCAATACCCGGTATGACACTCCTCAGAGAGGGGCTACACGTGGTATTAGCGCATCGGTCATCATGTCCATATTCTACCATTTCCCACCCCATGGAGGTAATTAAAGCGCGTAATGGTCACGAACTCTATTGTGTGGTGTTACCCCTCCCATTCCTATTCGTCCTGGAGGAGATTAGGACTACTATCTTAAAAGGGGGGTTTCTAGACAGACCCTCGGGTTTTAAAGGTAAAAATACTAGGGCGACATAAAATAAACAAGTAGGACTTGTAAATAAGGGGAGAGCATGGAAAACAAGTAAAGGCTCACATATACCTCCACAAGTAAAGTAATTAGACAGCACGACTCAAACACATTTAAGGGTAGTATTTACGTTCAGAATCCTAAGACATGATGTCTAAGTGAGTTTAGCATATAAACAGATAGGCAGACTTGTCCTACTATTCAGGAAAGGGTCCTAATCAATTTGCCTACTGGTTTTAGCATACTGGTGGTTAAACATGATCATAAAGACAGATCTGGTTTTTAGTTAATTGATTACCTAAGGCTTGCCTAGGCGTAAAATAATATACAACAATTACTCAGATTTGTTAATGATCCCATATTATGGTAGCTAATAGCATGCAATTCTAGGTGTTGCAGATGTTCAGGGACTAATTACCAGACTGTTTAGAACAGGAGGATTGTTTTAGATATCTGTGTTTAGGCTAAGTGTAATCAAACAAGTACGATCTTATAACATGATGTCTAATGCAGCATGATGCATAATAACTTAAACAGAGTTTCTAAACGCACATAGAATCACAGCATTATGCACAACTTCAAGAATAGCGTAGGTGATAGTTTTTACTGTTGTTTACCTAGAAACAGGATCTCTAAGTGAGACATGATTGCAGTTTTGTTAACGTTATTCTTTTCCCTATAGGAAGTATACCACAAGATTACAACATTATTAGAGCATGATTCATGTCAACGTTTAATCCTGGAGCATGACTTTCTAAGTGATAAAAATAATACCACAATGAGATGCTGAAACAATAAACATGGGACCTAAGAAGCAGGATATTTAATATGAGTCCTATACAGGATTTTTATTGCTCCATGCAAAGAAATAAGACCTAAAGCAGGATTTTTGCTCTTTTAACAACTATGGCATGCATATTATCCCTTTCCCCCTTTTACTATCCATCCCCGAGAGTTGTTTACAAATTATTACAAGCCAATGAGTAAATTACATAATTGAAAAATGGAAAATAAGAAGCTATTCTATAGGGAGCCTTCAATTAGGCCCAAGTCCTCCAAACCTCATTGACATATGGTATTTCACAGCCTTTCATAATCCGGGTGTGTCAAAGTTCATTAAAGACCTCAAGGGCTCCTGGGCAATGCTCACACCCAGACTTAGTAACCAAGAATTGGACATGTACAGTGCGAAAGTGCAAGCCTTAGTGTGTCAGAGTTCAGAGGGAGCTCAGGGGTCCCAAAGCAGTGCTTACACTGAAGGGGGCAGAACTTATGGTCTAAGAATAAAGTGAAGTGCAAGAGAGGATTTGAAAAAGAGTTGAGTTAAAAGAGCCTTCCTAAAGGACAATTTATTTGAAATAGTTTGCAAAATAGTAAGTGAGCAGTTTAAGGATACAGTTTTAAAACAATCGACCAGTACCAAACAACACGTAGTGCATAGAGGCAATACAAATAGGGGAGCAGGGATTGGGGACACATAGAAACAGATTGGGATACAAGTTAACATTAGAGAAGTACTAGAGTATCACAAACTGGTATAGAACTTAAGCAGTCACAGACACATTTTGCCAAAAGAATTAAACAGAATCAGATTGAGGGAGTACTGGGGAGAGGACAGTATACATAGTCATACATAGGTTCAGGAAAAAGTCCCAGATATAGTATAGAGTCTATGTAACGTGTAGTGGAAGTTTAAGCAGAAATGAAATAGGGGGGTGAGGGAAGCCACTAAATTGTTGTGAAGCATGCAATGGGGAACTAACATGCTGAAGTTAAAAAGGGAAAAGGTAAACAACAAGCATACAACTAGTTGCAAGTAGAACAGCAAAGCCATAAGTAAAAGAAGATTAGAAACAAGATGAATCGTAGTACCCAAAGAAACATATTGTTTTGGAACTTTAAATGTAAATTGGAAATATACCAATTGAAGACAGCAAATACAGAGTAAGAAGTAAGCAAGTAGAATAACTAGTCTTGGCTTTTAGCCCACTAGTAACAGCAAGCAATCAAGAGAAGAGCAATAGAATGTGTGTGTGAGTAGTGAGTAAAACAATGTGTATATTTTTTTTCGTTATGCTAATGAGAGAGTAGGATACTTATAGTTTTGAAAACGAGTAGTGAAATAAGGTAAGGAGTACTGATTACTCATAACAATGGAAATAATATTCCATTAGAATCAATCACAGACGTGGACTCCCTTTAATTAGGGAGTCCTTGTTCAAACGGGTACAAATGGCATCAACTAAGGAAAGAATCACTTAAAACTGACTTTACCATAATAGGAATAATAAAGGATGTGGCATATAATAAGGCTAAGTGCACAATACATAATTAAGGAAAATATATCTCAAACAATTGATAGCACAAAATAAGGTAAAACACCATTTTGATTCTGAAAATCGGTCACAAGAATCACAAATGGGTTTGAAAATCACAGAGCATCAATACTATCTAAGGAAAGTACCACACAAACAAGAAAACAGCTGAACAGTCAGTACAGAATCAGGGGAAATATACAAAATCATGACTTTAAGGAAAATATCGCATCTTTGAGGGAAGTCAATAGAATCAGTGAAGAATATTATGTAAAACATCGACATAACAAACAATCAAGCAAATAGCACAAAATCAGAGGAACCCTAAGCAAGTAGTAGAGAACAGCAGAGATTCAAAGACTTTATCAACAAATTAAAACGAGAAGCCCAGAGCACATAGAAAGTCCGGAAAACATATAAGTTAGCAAAACATAGCACGCAGGATGAACTCAAACCCTAAAAATCGGGGTTTCAACAGAATAACTCGAACAAAAGAGCAAGTTTAAGAAAACGTTTCAAAATTATACTGAAAATCATATATTAGAGCTAAAATATGAAGATAAACGTTTTAAAAGGGGTCAAGAAACCCTAGTTCTCAAAAATGCAGAATCGTCTGAAAAGCATCGGGGTTTTAAGAGAAAATAGGTGAAAACCTCATAATAAACATAGATCTATTACAGATCTAAGGGAATCAAAGATTTCAGAGTTAGGATTTCAAAGAGAGAACCTAAAGATGAAGATATCGGCCTAGAAACCCATAGGTTTAGGCAAAAAATAGGAAGATCTTACTCACAATCGAGCCATGAAGGCCTGAAATAGGTCGGAAGTGTGAGAGAGTGACCTTGGTCTCTTGAAGACCTTAGGGACGGCAACACCGGCGTGAAGGAGCCATGAGAGGCAGGAGGATGGTAAGGATTCCATGGCCTCCGGTGAAGAGACGGTCGGAGAAGACGAACAGGCTTCGTCAAAGGTGGAGAGACTGGAAGCCTCTAGAAGAGGCTAGAGAGATATAGAGAGAGAGAGTAGAGAGATGAGAGACCGAGTGAAAATGAGGGACCGGGGGTGGGGGTAGCCTTAGGTTAATTATGGTAACACTAATTTGGGCCGTTGATTTAAATTGATCAACGGCTCAGATTGGTCGTGGGGTTGGGTCGGGTAGAGATTTAGGTTTTGGGATGGGTTAATTGGGCGGATTTAATTGGGTATTGGGTTTAATTTAGGCCATAGTGGGAAAAAAATTAGAATGTCTATTAGTTAAATACCCATAAAATTAGATAGATAATTAATAAAATAGCTAATAATTATAAAAATAAAATTATTGCTAAATAAATGAAAATTAAGGTAATTAGCTAATACTAAAATATAAAAAATGACTAATTATCAAATTAAAATAGCACCAAATGTACAATTAGGCTATAATTGCAAAATTACTTTAATTATAGCTAAATAAAGCCAAATTGGCTAATTTGTGAAATAATTAGATCCTAATAGGATAAACAAATGATATATCGAGCTAGAAAATATTTTGAAATTATTTGTAATACAATTTATGTATAATTATTGAGTAAATTGGAAAAGAAATTAATAAACATATGTAAAATTATGGGAAAAATGCCAGTTATCATGAAAAATGATTTTGAAGGCATATGTGCAAGATTAAAAATAGTTTGAGGAAAAATTTGGTATCAACACCTCCCTGAGCACTTTAATACTTATATATTAATAGTTCAAACCCACACTTATGTGAAACCAAACCTCAACCTTCACACATAATAGCATCAAACTCCCAATATCTTTGAGTACAAACTGTTGATACCCTATTTTGCCCTTAAATTTTTTAAAATAGTATATATACTTTCAAAATGTCATCTTTGCATCATTATTTAATTTACAAGCATTTTTTCATTGTTTTTAGAGCTTTAAAATTAATTTTCTCGCATTTAAAATACTTGAATATTCACTAATTATCCGTCAAATTATTTGTGATGACTTAGTCATCCGAATTTATTACTTTGCATCCATATACATGTTTAAAATATTTTTACTTTATTTCATATAATTATATTAGTTATTTAGGGTATTTACACAATCTTGCAATAATAGACTATATTTTACAATCTACAACATTTGTTATTTTATTTAAGGTCAAAATATTTTTTTATATTTTTATAATTTTCTATGGTTGTTTTAGATTACCGAGTTGCATTAATAAGATTTTTATATTTATTTTAGGTATTTTATTAAAAAAAATTAATTTCTTCTATTTTTAAATTTTGGCCCAAAACAAGCCAAATTCGGACCTCAGTTCAGTAGCCCACACCTAAAACTCTAGCCCAATACTCCCTAGTCTAATACCAACAACCCATCACCCCACGCCTATTTTGTATGACCCGCCCCATCGCCCTTTAATCTTGGTCGTTGACTTAGAGATCAACGGCTCACAACCCCCCACCCCCTTTTAAATCCATTAAACCTAAACCTTAACCCCATTATCCCATTACCCGTTGCATCTAAACTCTCTTTGTCTCGCCTCTCTGAAGAACCCTAATCTCCTCCCTTCACCAATCCCTCTCCTAATCCCATTAACAATGGGATTCACCCATTATTTACTTACCATACTCATGTTCCTTCTTCGCTGGTTGCCTCTTTATGGTATTACATAACACATGCTCTATTTTGGCAAGTAAAAATCTTCGAATGAAGGGGAATCAGTTTTAGTCGTTGGGATTCAGATAATATTTCGTCTATATACATTTATATCAAGGCTATATGTGTTCAATTAGCCAAGATATCCGGCCAATTTTTGATTTCTGTCAACTAGGGTTTGTTTGGTCTTCTCCTATTCCGATTCAAAATCGGTTTTTGCATGTTATTCTTTCCTTATTTTGTGATTCGATTGATGTTTTCCTTTTAAATTTTTTGTTAACTGAACACTATAAGAACCCTTACCTAACCTCCTAAACGGACCTAGTTATCACTGCTATTGCACTCAATATATTTTCCTCACTCGTTCATCTTCTCTAAAACATTTGGCTCTTTGGTCGGCTGAAAGCCAAGGCCATAATATTATTAACCTCCTTCGGTGCAAGCACTACTCGGGGCCCTTACGAGGATATTGTGAACTCTGAAGCATCAGAGATTTGGGGTTCTTGCTACCAGTATCCTAAAATCCTTATTCTTTTGCTCATCTAATTTCGCTACTGGTTAGTGCCTTTAACTCTTGTAGTGTTCAATTTTTTTTTTCTGTATATGTTCTAGGACGTTTAACATTCTGAGCATGATTTAGCTCCTTTGATTGGTTGTGAATCCTTGATACTGCACTGCTATGATACCCCATGTCATTCTATATTCTTGGATAATTGAATGCATTTTAGTGCGTGTGATAGATTCCAATGTGTTTCTTAGTTTGCGTTAGGCTAATATGTGTTCTTCACCATGTCCTGCACTTTTATGTTTAGTTTCCTTGTTTTCCTCCAGAATCAATTCCATACCTCTATATTTTTCTTAGCATCTGAACATATTTGAGTGTAACGACCCGGTCGGTGTTCCGTAGAATTGCACTGTTGTTTCTGTTTCTGCCTTGTTATGCATTGCTTATTCTGGTTGACTCGAGTTCGGGTTGGGTGTAGTGAGAACTGAGACACTTAGTCTCTAAAAGTAGCTTTATAGTTGAAAAGGTCAACCGGGAGTTGACTTATTGGTAAATGATCTCAGAATGTTGATTTTATGGCTCGGATAGCTTCGTTAGGTGATTTGGGACTTAGAAGTGTGTTCGGAATGTATTTTTGATGTCCGGTGTAGAATAAGGCTTGAATTGGCGAAAGTTAGTTTTTGGTGATTTTCGGTCAGCAATGGAAAATAGACTATCGGGGTCGGAATGGAATTCCGACAATTGGAACAGGTTCATAATGTCATTTTGGATATGTGTGCAAAATTTCAGGTCAATCGGATGTGTTTTGGTTGGTTTCGGCATCGTTGGTGGAATCTAGAAATTTCAAAGTTCATTGGCTTGAATTCGATGTGAGTTTGGTATTTTTGTGTTTTTTTAGCGTTTCGATGGCTCGAATAAGTTTGAATGATGTTATGGGATAGGTCGGTAGGTTTGGTTGAGGTCCCGAGGGCCTCGGGTATATTTCGGATGCTCAAACGAGCACTTTCGGACCTTAGAGGATAGCTGGTTTGCTGGTTTTGTTACAGGTAATTTTACTCTTTGCGATTGCGTAGAAGGGTCCTCGATCGCGTAGGCTAAAGTTGGGCAGGGGTGAAATTGCTTATGCGATCGCAGGGGTCAGGTTGCAATCGCGTGGGTCTGTGAAGTTGTGCGGTCGCGTGGGGAGACTAGGGCTTGAGTTTAAGAGACCTTCTAAGGGTGATTTGAGGGGTGATTTCAACTCCAATTTCAGCGTTCTTTATATGTACAGAATCGTGAGATGATGAGGATCGTTTTGGTATAAATTTTGTCGAGTTCCGAGACGTGGGCCCGGGGGTCGAGTTTTGGCTAATTTCGAGTATTGTGCATAAAGTTGATATTTTTCTATTGGGTTTCATCCCCCTAGCATATCTTGATGTGAAAGATATGAACTTGATAGATTTGGAGCACTTGGAAGTTGATTCGAGGGGAAAGCGTGTTGCGGAGTAGCTTTTCGGGCTAGTCTGAGGTAATTAATGTCTTTAAATCCTGTCCTAAGGGTATGAAACCCCGGACTTTACATCCTTTCACGGTTTTGGAGTGACGCACACACTGGACGATGAGTGTGGGGCACGCACGAATTGGAAATTTGGAAATATGTTCCTTTTGATGCAACTATTGAGTTGCGAAACTGCTTTTAAAGCATATGTTAAATAATATTACTATGTTTTGATATATTTGGGTTGTAAGCCATGTTTGAGGCCTAGTGCCGATATGTTTTAACCCCTTGGGGGCTATTTTTTTATATTCTCACTATTTTGATCATGATTTTACACTCAGTCCTTCTTGTTAAATTGTTGACACTCAGATTTGTTGAAATTGTTATTTCTTTAAATGAAATATTATTTTGGGTCGAGAACCCCGTTTATTTATGGCCCAAGTGTCATGTTAAGAGTGTCTGATTGAGTGAGGGCGAGGTCCAATATTGTGAGAATATTTATGATATGAGCGAGGCCGAGAGCCTGAGTGATTGATGCCATGATTTGGCTTGTTTATAGCGCTTGGGCTTTAGGAGCCCCTCCAGAGTCTATACACACCCCCCAGTGAGCGCAGGTACCTATTGAGTGCGAGTGCCGAGTGATGAGTGATTGGGAGGCATGAGTGACAGTGAGGTTGTCCGAGGGGCTGATGTTGAGTGACTGTGAAGTGCTGAGTGACTGTTATTGAGTGATGGTGAGGTGCTGAGGGATTGAATATGAGTGATGATTTTGCCCGAGGGGCGGTTTAAAATGATATTTTGCTGCGCTTTTGATTATGATTCATTTCATCTTTCATACTGATATTTTTGGCGAGTTTTACTGAGAAAAATTGGAAAATATACTTGTTCAAAGGATTTTTACATAAATTGGTTTTAAAACATATGTACTTTAGTATACTTTATTGAAACTCAGGATTTTACTATTTGTGGATTGGTGTTTTGTTGCTGTGTGTTTCTTATCTTCAGACTTGATTTATTTTCATAACTACTGAGTTGGCGTACTCATCATTATTCTTTGCACCCCTGTGTGCAGATCCAGGTACTGGTTCTGAGCAGTAGTTATCTGTGACCGTTCGGCGTCCGCTTTTGGGATTTCGAGGTAGTTGTCCAGCGTCCACAGCTTCTCCATTCCCTTCCTTCATTTAGTATTTAGTATTTTGTTCTGAGACAGTGTATTATGACATTAGCAGTGTTAGTCTTATTCTTAGATACTCGTGATCAGTTGACTCCAGTTCTGGGAGATGGTTTTAGACTGGTAGATTATATTATGCTTTGTTAAAGACTTAGAGAAATTTTATACTTGCTATGGAATGTTATGAATGATTTTGAGAAATTTTATTAAAGGAAATGTGTAGTTATGTGATAGTGGCTTGCCTAGTTCCACGATAGGCGTCATCACGACCTGTTAGGATTTGGGGTCGTGACATTGAGCTTTGAGTTTAACTTCATGCCTATAATATGTGTTCTTTTAATGAAACTGACTACTTGTTATTAATTATGGAATTCTTTTCATGCTTTGCTTTAGGTACTATACCAAAATTCTTATGAAACCATTCATTTGCTCTAAGTGAATTACTAAGTCTTGTGTTTAGTCAACTGTTCTTTGCAAACTGGTCTCAACTATATAGATCTCATGTTGTCTTATGATCTAGTCTAAGCATGTTTCCTTGCTATTTGTAAACTTGATCTTCAGCATTATCCAAGACTTTAGGGTAAATGCCACATTTCCTCCTTTATGTAAGGCCAACTGACATGCTAATATGCAGCTAATCTGCCTTTCACATCCCATAAGTTTTTGTAAAGCCTTTGTAATAACCTATTCCCACCATGTTAAGTTTCATGATATTGACCAAGTTATACTACTAGTATGTTGATATGTTATTTTTGACCTTATTAGAACTGTCATGCTAGAATCTTCATTGTACCAGGTAAACATTTGAAATCCTTTAGGATAGTTCCCTATTCTGGACTTGTTTAGCATTGTGCACTCTAATATGTTTATCTTATAACCTCAGAGAATCTGATTCCCCTAGCTCTCAATATGTTCTTCTTCTCAAAATGTTATCCCCTACTAATTGATCGAGTTCGGAATGTTAGTATTGCTATATCAACTTTCCATGAGGCATCTAAGCCTTATTGATCCTTTTGACTTGCATGTTCTCTTTTTAATCAACCCTGCTATTCTTGCTTCTAAAAATACAAATTCATTTCTTCAAAATTCTATCACTTCTTTGTTGTTAGTAGAGCTAGAATTCTTTGAGTGATTGCTAGGTGTATTTGTTAACTCGCAATTATTTGGTAAGTGAGACTCCATCTAGGTCTTAACGGGGTTCCAAAACCTGGACTTGGGCTGTGCAATTGATACCCTCCAATGCTTGAGCTAAGTTCGCATTTGGGCCTACTATTTGTAGAAAGTGGGCTTGCTGAGAGTCTAGGCAATACTAGTTTATATTTTTACTTTTGGGACTGCTTTTTGGGCCTGCAGTTATCGGTGTGTAATATTTACATATATATATTCATTGGGCCTGTAATAATTCGTAATAACAACATTTGGGGTGTTAGTGAAATTGGGGGAAGCGGGCCTATTCTAAAGTTCGCATGAAAGGGTATAAACATGCCTATAGGATCTAAATATTTCATTTTTGCTCGATATGTTCCATTCTTATGCGTTTGTTAGAAATCCTGCCTATAGGATCTGAGTGTTTTATTTTTCTCAATATGCTCCATGTCATGTGTTTGTTAGAGATCATGCCTATAGGATATAAATATTTCACTCGTTCATATGCTCCACTCCCACCCGTTATTAGCTACATATTATGTTGCAACATCAGTGGTTATTTGTTCAATTTGCTCATAGGATCACGTTAAGTAATAATAACCTAGTTTTAACAATATTCGCGTAGTCCTATAGGCATTATATCTACGTGAATATAGGACTATGGAACAAATTGCCAACTCTTAGAAATCCTGCCTATAGGAACATGTTGCTCGCCTAGAAAGTATACTGGAAAAAAAAACGAACGCTGGCAATTTTGAATTGTTAAACGGTTTTACCGCCTCATTGCGCAAATAATTTAGATATCATGCCTATAGGATTCGTATACTTACGATCTGCAATTTCATTATTCTAAGACACCAACACTGCCCGTGCACTTGAAAAATCAGAATCACATAGAAGCTATGGCTATAGGACTTAAGTACTCTAATTCGTCATAATTTTAAAATTTGTCTACTGCCTATGATATTGACCTGCTAGTGTGAATTTGTTGCTTACATGTGGAGGCCAACTTGAGCCATTTATTGTCTTTATGTGCAGTCCTACATGTTTTGAATGTCGTTAAGATTTATCATTTTTGAGTAACCTGAGTGAAGTCTAGAACCATCCAAATAGTAGGTCCAAAGCCTCCTGGGCCATAGGCATGGGACGGGTAGTGCACACATAGGACACGGCTTAGAACTGAACTAGAACGCTTTAGGTAAACAACTTCAACATAGTAATCAGGTAGCAGGAGATGATAGTCTGTGCCCGCTGAATAATATGAGCAACTCCTATCTAAAAGGAGTTGCGAAGTATTATTTATGTTGCACGGGGTGATCCTTTAGGCTAAAAACATTGGACCCCCCCCCCCTTTCCTTTATATACGTGATATCTACATTTAGTCATTTAACATAGAACATCGTAGTTGTATCCTTGTAGTCCTTAAGATTTGCACCAATTGTGTTATAATGAACTTTTTCGACCTTTATATTTTCTTTGTTTATTTGATCACCTAGTCTAATTACATAATCCACATAGTTCTAAGTTTGGTCGGGACCCAGAGTTGTAGACGTTGAAGAGTACCTAAGACCTTCTCTTTGAGGTAATTTGAGCCCTTACCCGATCTTTGGTGACGTTGACTAGTCAAACAGAGTTATTTGCATTATAGGTTCCCTAACGCACCTTAAAATTGTTAGGTGGTGACTCTTATCTTTTAATACCCAATTAAAAGAGTTTTCACATGTCAAAATCCGATTTCGCGAGAAAAAGGGGCGCGACACAAACAAAATAAGAACTATTGTATACGGCCAAAATCGGAGAGACCGATTTTGTGATTATTATGGCTTTCCACTATCTGTCCTTAGAAGGCTCGAGGGTTCGACCCTAAGGGTCTCCTATGCTCATCCTCGGGGCGGAGCAAATCGGCAACAGTGGTGAAAGAGCGGGAAACTCCCGAAGGGTATGTGGCTTAAAGTTGACCAGGTCTGCAAAAGTAGTACAAGTCCGTACCGTGACATTAAATAGATGCACCAGTTGCGTACCTTTGTAATAAATGTTTATCTACTATGTTGGGATTCCCCCTTTCTATAAAATCGGGATCCTTATCATTTTTTCACATATGATATTGAATACAAGAACAAGAACATTCTCTGCTCTCTAACTTAAACATTCTCTATTATTGACTCCTTTGGTTCATTGCTTACATTTATTGTGTTCTATTGATTGTTATTCATTATTTCTCATCATAGATCATAAATAGCCGCCTTCAACGCCCTTAGCACTGTTAGTCCTTCATCATTCACTCGCCACTATCCCCAAGCCTCGACCTCGAGGACTTATCTCGGCCAGCTCGGAACCCCCGACTCGAGGCAGTCTGGTTTGCCTATTTCGATTTTATATCACCCTTATCTCGTTTCTTTAATTCACACCTAGCATCTATTGGTTAACAACTATTATTAAAATAAATCACGTATTTTTAGAACCACAAATCAAATCTAATTGTAATTACCATTTTCAAGGTAAACAGTTTGGTGACCACCGTGGGGCTAAAAATAATAGTGATTCTTCTAGTGCTGGTTCACTGAAAAACGCAAGTTATTATTCACACCTTTTCTTGCCCAAGAATCTTTGATTTCAGGTCAAAATGTCTAACTCAGTAAATGCACACAAAAACAACGGTGTTGAGGACCATGGAGAGAATGGTGTAGCTTCTCATGTTCCGGTGTACCACCGCAAAACCCTGAGGACGCACCAGACCCAATCCCAGTGGATGTGGGCTCACGCAATGCCCAACACATCAATATTATCTCGTGCACTGACGGGGATATACGCCGGGAAAAAGAACAGGAAACTCAGAAAATTCCGGCTCGGGAGGAAAGAGAGGTTAGCCTTCACGTAATTTTTGAAATGTTGCAGGCACAACAGATGGCAATTGCACAGCTGCAAAGCCACACAAAAAACTCCAAGTACAGCAGCACCAGAAACGGCTCCTCAAGTCGAACAAGCACCGGAGAGGTCGAGCAACAACGGGTCAGCAGCCGACCCCTCTATTATGAAAATGTTAGAAGACCTCACGAAGACAATTGAATCGGGCGAAAAGAAAACAGAGGCCAACGACAAAAAGCTGGAGACCTACAACACAAGGGTCGAACAGATCCCAGGCGCACCCCCTATTCTGAAGGGTGTACATTCAAAGAAATTTTTGCAAAGGTCGTTCCCATCAAGCGCAGCTCCGAAGCCCATCCCGAAGAAATTCAGAATGCCCGACTTCCCGTAATATAGCGGGACCTCGGACCCCAATTAGCACATCACTGCCTACACCTGTGTCGTAAAGGGAAATGACTTGAAGGAGGATGAGATTGAGTCCGTCCTATTGAAAAAAATCGGAGAAACATTATCAAAGGGGGCTATGATGTGGTATCACAACTTAACCCCGAATTCAATAACTCGTTTGCCATGCTGGCAGACTCTTTCATAAAGGCACATGCTGGTGCCATCAAGGTTGCAACTAGGATGTCCGACGTCTTCAAAATCAAGCATGGAGAAAGTGATATGCTGCGGGAATTTGTTTCTCGCTTTCAAATGAATCAAATGGAATTACCACCGGTCTCCGATGACTGGGTAGTGCAGGCCTTCAGTCAAGGCTTGAATGAACGAAGCTCAATAGCTTCGAAATAATTAAAGCAGAATTTGGTCGAATTCCCCGTCGTCGCCTAGGCGGATGTCCACAACCGATATTAGTCAAAGATTAGGGTCGAGAACGACCAATTAGGGGGCCCCTCGGGCTCAGTATATCCTAGAAGGCTCTTGGCAAAGGAACCAAGGCCAAACAAGGAAAGGTATCAACCGTACAATGCTGATCGGAGAAATGCCTCGAGGTGCAACATACCTCGGAACGACCGACGGACATATCGAGGTCGGAATCTTCGGGGACTCGTAAGCCGATTCGATTTCGACAGAAAAATAGGACCGGTGGAGGCACCCCGGATATCAGAGTACAACTTCAATGTTGACGCTTCAGACATCGTGTCATTCATAGGTAAAATCGAAGATGCCAAATGGCCAAAACCCATACTATCATATCCATCACAAAGGGACCATAACCTGGTGTGTGAATTTCACGGCTCGCACGGTCATAGGACGGAAGATTGCAGACAGCTCCGAGAGGAAGTAGCCCGACTACTACACAAAGGGCACCTCCGAGAATTCCTTGGAGATCGAGCAAAAAATCAATTTCGGGAAAGAGGCGAATAGGAAAAATGAAACAGAAGAACCACAACATGTCATCCACATGGACATGAGAGGGATCGACACCCCATATGAACCCGTCATCAGACGAACAACAATATCCATCACTAAGGAAAAGAGAACTCGAGGTTATATACCCGAAGACTCTCTCACATTCGGCGATGAGGACATCGATACCCTGTCTCAGCCCCACAACGACGCACTGGTAATTTCTTTCCTTGTGAATACATTTCAAATTAAACGTGTGATCGTGGATCCAGTTAGCTCGGCCAACATAATTAGTTCGAGGGTGGTGGAGCAGCTCAGAATGCTCGACCGGATCGTGCCCGCTTCTCGAGTCCTCAACAGATTCAACATGGCGAGCAAAACCACAAAAGGGGAGATTACCCTCCCGGTCAACGTGGCTGGCACAACCCAAAATACTAAGTTTTACGTCATCAACGGAGATATGAGGTATAATGCCTTGATAGGGAGGCCGTGGATATACTGCATGAGGGCAGTACCGTCAACCCTTCGTCAACTGATGAAATTTCCAACAAAGGACGGAATAAAAACAAAATACGGGGAGCAACATGCAACAAGAGAGTGTTTGCGGTGCACGATGTGGCACCGGAATCGACGCCTTCCACATCGAAGGAGCCAAAGGACAAGAAAATAGTCAAGTAGCAACCGCAAGTCGGATCCTCGGCTACACCCAAAAGGACTCCTAAAGGATCATATTGTGTCCTCAAAACAAGCAGTTGAAGCGCATCGAGGCTCGAACGCCATCGCCGCTAAAGTATAACTATCTCCTTTTTTATATTTTACACTGACCTCTATGCAGGTGTACGATAAAAGGAATCGAAGCGCCTTCCTTCTTGAAGACCTTAGTTTTTAAAGCATGCGCTACACTATTTTCCTTCGATCGAATGTTTTCCCAGAAAGGGTTTTACCGGCAAGGTTTTTAACGAGGAAACATTTATATTCTACCTAAGGAGAACCTAGACAAGTATTCAAGTCTTCTCTCCAATCAACCCGGAATACTGGGGGGCATCCTCCCAGGAGGTCACCTCCTCGGAAAAACCAAAATAAGCCAAAGAGGGTTTCGATAGGAAAATGATGTATACGGGCCAAACGGTCAAATGAGCCGTGTACGCAAAGATTAATCGAACCGTCGACAGTGAGAGCTATGTATACTTGTACCAAGTAATCAAAGGAGTATATCTTACCATCAAAACATTTTGCGCCTCAAAGAAGTTTGTTGTTTTCACAAGAAACGGCCCTAGGGCCAATTCAACAAAACCCGAACACTCGGGGACTAACACCAAAAAAAAGACCTTCGATGTCTCGGGGACTGTCGTTGACTGTCACCTCATCAAAGTTATAAAAACTCGACGCCATAAAACTCAGGGTCAGAAATATCGAATATGTAAGTCCTACGGGCATGACCAACTCTATAAGTCCTACGAGCATGACCAAACATGTAAGTCCTACAGGCATGATCAAATCTGCAAGACCTCAAAAAGGTATAATCCCGATAATAAAATCAAGGTTATATATTCGAACTTGTAAGACCCCTAAAAAGGCATACCCTCGACATAGATGCCGAGATTACCTCACTCGGGGACTAAAAGGCTACGGCCAAATATAATGACTACGGTCAAAAGGTTACGGCCAAACACAATGACCACGATCATAAGGCTACGGCCATATGCAATGACTACCGTCAAATTAGCGGGACTCAGGGACGCCCGACTGTCGTCACAAAATCAAATCCTTCGAAGTTACTTCGGAAAGAACCGGTTAAATCAGGCTACCCTCGGCATAAGCAAAAGAGAGCTTCGATCATTTTTATGTCAGCTCCAAACAATGAAAAGGCTTCGAGATAATTCAGCCATAGGGTAAAACCTTCCGATGTGCTCATCTATCGTCACATAATGGCACACAATCGAGGTTCTTATCGAGCCGTCGAAGAGTCGGACGAACGCATAAATTTCAAAATCTTTAACGAGGGAGAGTATAGCCATACTAAAGGTCATATCGACCCTACGCGTAAGAGCCACGAGCCAGCTTAAAAATGCCTAAGGGAAAACACATAAGAGCCCACGGGCCAGCTTAAAGATCCTCAGGGATAATTCAAAAACCTTAGGGTTGATGAGCTCGATTCGAAACGCGACTCGAGGACTGAGCCCTAAATGTTTAACTAAAAAGCACCTAAGGGACAATACATAAAAGCCTACGTGCCAACCTAAAAACTCCTAAGGGCGAAGGCATGAGAGCCTACGGGCCAGCCTAACAAGCCTCAGGGCCAATCTGAAAACCTAAGGGCTTTTTCACCTCGAAGCCAACTTCATCGGACTAGATATCGACGGAAGAAACTCAAGACAAAAGAAATAGATGCAAGAAAATTGGAAATGCCAAAGGATTTTTCATACATATATGTATTACAAATATACATTTAAAATACTCCCCTAGGGAGACTTTTGCAAAGGAGAAAAAAGGAAAGCCTAGTCTACTTTTCCCTCGGGGACTGTGGCTCTATCGGCCTCTTTTTCATTATCCTCTGAATCTAATACAAGGAATTTGGCGTCATATTCATCCGCCCTGGCCTGCTCTATCTCTTCCGAGAGATCGAAGCCCTTAGCATGGATCTCCTTGAGGGTTTCCCTTCGGGATCTACATCGGGCGTACTCACTTCTCCTACTTCCATGATCAGAAGCCCCTCTCAACTCGGCTCGAGCATCGGCATCGTCTTTCAAGTAGACGGCCACTTTCTTGTCAGCCTTAGCTCGAATCTCTTCGACTTCATCTCGGGCGTCCACAACGTCGGCCTTCATCTTCGAAAGATCAGACTCGAGCTTTGCAATCCTGCTCGCCTGCACCGAACTGTCTGCACAAGCGTTCCGGAGGTGCACTTCAAGGGCAGAAGCCTTGGCTAAAACATTCTTTTTGGCCGCAACATGGGCATCTATCCGAGCCCTTAGCCCATTGCACTCATGCTCGGCCTGACCAACTTTTCCCCAAAGGCATTCCAGTTCCTCTGTCTTTCTCTACAGCTGCAATATCAAAATATTAATCTCGGAAGATGGGGGTAGAAGCATGCATATAATCGAAAATGAAGGACACATGTCTTTCTAGGCGGTCTTCATAGTTCTGGCAGCAATTCACCTCATACCGAAGGTGCGTCAACTCCTCTGCCCTATTATCACAAAGGAGCTTGAGGGATTTCTCCACGTCTAGGGCTTTTCACAGCCGAGCCTCACACCGAAGCAGCTCGGACTTGAGCTTATCAAAAGCCTATGAAAGAGAATCTCCAGTTAGAAAATGAAAAGACGGAGTTAAGAAAGACACAAAGATCACCAAATCTTACAAAAGAACAAAACTGTTGAGCCTCCTCAGAGGCCAAGAGAGCATCTCCTGGTCTAGCCTCTTCGGACCTAGTTGAAACACCCCGAGGGGGAACATGATCGTCAGGGACTAAGCTCCCATCGGGTGGCCCTTGGCCCAGAATTTCCCTCGAAATACCTTCGATGGGAGAAGAAAGTTACGGAGGAAGACCCTTTTCCCTTGAAGTACCTTCGACCGGGGAAGAATATGGTGGAAAAGGAGGAACCGTTCCCCCAAAGTTGGAGACCTCAGGCTTGGCAGGTTCGGCTTCATCGCCTTTGATCCTCTGGGTAGACCTTGCCTTACTGCGAGTTCCCTACGAGGGCTCTTTCCGCTTATTAACATTCTTCGGCCCTGAAGCCGACGACCCCTCCTCCTCTCCAAGAGGATGCGGTCTCATATCGGAGAACCCTCTAACGCCTACAAAAAGGAAGTTGTTAAGAAAGAAGGTTTTTCCTTAAAGGGAAAATCCTAATGGCACTCACCATGGAGTTTGACCTCCCATCTACCCTTCGACAGGTCTCGCCAGTTACGCTCGTCATAAGTTGAGTAAGCCATCATCCTCCGGGTCCAAACCGCCAAATCGGGGATATCACATGGACGCCATGGGGTCGCTACAGAAAGAGAAAGAAAAATTTAATACAGAGTCACCCTCCACTACAAACAAAAACGATAAAAACACAAGTGTACCACTTATGTGTGAAATTCCATTTCTCAGGAAATGGTAGGAATTCTGTGGGGATGATGTCGATGGTTCGCACCCAGACAAATTGACTCCTCCACCCTCGGTCCTCGTCTTCCTCGTCCCTGGCGACAGAGGGTCCGATAATCCAACGTTGTAAAGTAACCATGCCTCGACAATGCAAGGGCCGGTACAACCTGATTAGGTGGCTGAGGGTAAACTCGAGCCCGGCCTTTTTTCATGAAACATTGTATCATTAATACAATCCTCCAAAATGATGGATGAATTTATGCCAGGGTGACCCAATATTTCTTGCAAAACTCAAGCACGACTCTATCAAGAGGTCCTAATGTAAAGGGGAACGTGTATACGTTCAAAAACCTCTCTGTGTGAGCTGTGATGCTTTCTCCCAAGGAAGGTACCTGCAGTACCACCTTTTCTCCCCATCCGCAATCTCTCCTCATTGCCTCGAGGTTTTTCTCTCCTATGGACGGGATGGACCTCGATGCATTCTCCCGATGACTCTAATTACTAGAACATCTTCCTAATGCAAAATCCCCCTCGAGACAAAGCATCCCGCGATCAGCTCACCAGAAGCCGGCGGTGTACCACCGATCGAGCGGGAAGAAAAGGTAGAACCTTCCTTCTGCTGATGAATGAGTTTGGGTGTAGCAGCCATAACAATGGTGAAACAAGAAAAGGAAAACGAAAACTTAGGCAAACGTTTTGAATTAAAAGAGAGAAAGAGCTGATGCAAGAAAGAAGATACCTATAAAGAGGACAATTGTTCAAAACAGCAAAGTCTTCAAATGAAGAAAGTGAATTCATATATAGAGCGAACGACGACTGCTCTCCTTCTTCGAAGGCCAATTAATTCTGACTATGCCATTACCACTTTTGGGGAAATGAACCGGTGGCACCACCTTCAGTCACTTCACATGTCATGTCATATGTATGACACTGTCCAAGGGCTCGAGGTTGCCATATCAATCTAACCTCAAGATGGTACCCTATCTGGAGGATCTCAGTTATCACAAGTACGGACTCTAAGGAGCCTTAAATGTATGTTTAACCTCGAGATGTTACCCAATCTCGGGGATCTCTGTTATTATAACTATGTGATCTAAGGAGTCATTAGTGCATATTTGACCTCGAGATGGTACCCGATCTCGAGGACCTCTGTCGCTATGATCACAAGCTCTAAGAAGCCATCAAAGTCAGCCTAACCTCGAGATGGTGCCCAATCACGAGGATCTCTGTTATTGTAATTACGTGCTATAAGGAGCCATCAGTGCCAATCCAACCTCGAGATGGTGCCTGATCTCAAGGATCCCAGTTATTGTATTTGTGGGTTCTAAGGACTTTTCAATACTTATCTAGCCTCGAGACGGTACCCGGTCTCAAGGATGATTGTCACTACAAATACGGGTTCTAAGGGAATTATCAACCTAGTCTCGAGATGGTACCCAATCTCGAGAATCCCTATTAATACAAGTATGAGCTCTGAAAAGAGCGATCAATCCAACTTCGAGATGGTACCCGATATCGAGGACCTCTGTTATTATAATGGGCTCAGAGGAGCCATCTGTATCAGCCCAACCTCGAGATGGTACCCGATCTCGAGGGCCTCTATTTCCATAAGTATGAGTTCTAAAAGTAACTGACCAAGTATACATATCAATCTAGCCCCGAGATGGTGCCCAATCTCAAGGGCATATGTTATTCCAAGAACAGGCTATAAAGAGCCGACGTCAAATTTCGTAAGATTATCATTTCATCGAAGAATAAAAGACCTGAAGCGTAAATTCCTTTTGCATTCACGAAAATATATTTACAGAACGAGTCATTACAAAGCTCCCTAAGGGTCCCATATGCAAATGAGAAAAGAAGAAAAGAAGAAAAAAAATGGTGAAGCGAGTCTATTCCTCACCTTCATTGCTAGTTGTGCTGCTACTGGAGTCACTGTCGGAGCCCTCACCCGAGGAAGTTGAAAGTGCCGATTCTCCTTCTAAAATCCTGGCCTTCTCAATCTCAGCAAAGAGATCGGCACCTTTGGTATTTGCTTCTTCGAGGACCTGCCTCCTAGCTTGTGAACGAGCATGAATAATGGCCCAAGTCAGTTTGAGCCCGACTTCTTCGGATATTAGCCTAGCCCGATCGTTGGCGGCAGCTGCATCTATTTTGTATGAAGCCACATGATCAGCAACCTCAGCTTTGGCCGCAGATAGAAAAGAAACCTCCTCCTGGGCGCTCCGAAGAAAGTTTTGGGTCAAGGTCAAATCTCCCCGTAAAAGGTCCCTCTCCGAGGCCACGAATTCATTCTGCCTTTTTAGTTCGAAGATCTCCGCATCATTGGCCGCGACCTCTTCCTGAAATTGCCCGGCTAGGGCATTCTTTTGTTCGATCTGCAAAAAGAATCGAGTTAGTGAAGCACCGACATACGAGAATAAGAAAATGAACTCGTAAGTGTAATATTACATGCTCAGTGAAGCTAGTTCGCTCCTAGTGCACTCCCTTCAAACTGGTCTGAAGCTCGATCAGCTCCTCATCCTTTCGGCGGGAGGAAATTTTTGATGCATTCAGCTCCGATTTGAGCTTATCGAGCTCCTCCTCACGCCTGGCGAGCTAGTCATAAAGCTTAGAAAAGGCATGGTCGTACAGCTTCTTGACCTATAATATGAAGGAGAGGAGTTAGAGAAAAAAAGATAGAAATTCAAAGCAAGTGATATGTCGAAGGGGATTACTTGCTTTTGGAGCTTTCCTGCTTCCTCGAGGGCGGCGGGGGCATCAAGGTCAGGGTCCTCCTCGAGGTCGAGGAAGTAGTCTTTGAATGTATCGTCCTTTCACTGGGAGGCCCCCACGTGGGTGGCGCCCCTGTTCTGAGCATCCCCTATCTCCCCTGGGGAAAATGAAGGGCCCAAATCGAATTCATCGACAATGTTGATCTCTATCGGAGTTCCTTCTTGGCCCCAAAACACTTTGGATTCAATCTCTCCAAACTTTACAGCTGAGGACTTACTGGCACGGACTGTACCATGTCTGATTTGAGACTCGGGGACTATATTTTCCCCGATGATTTCCTCTGCTCGAGGTTGGTCTAAGTCGGCTACCTCCGAATCGGAGGCCCTTTGCCCGACAGTTTTTGGAGTGTTGGCACTCTGTCTTACCCTTTGTGTTGAAGGGTGTTCATCATTGTCATCATCTTAATCTGCGGCACGCAGGCTCGCCGCAGCAGCTGAGGATAAGACCAAGGCATCGGTCTTAGGCTTGCGGACTTTGGTTTTCTTTAATTTTGGAGACTCATCCGAAGTCTCCTTCTTCCTCTTCTTACCCTTTTCGAGTTTTGAAGTCTCTGCTTCACCAGGCCTGTGCCTCATTGACACGTTGTCCCCAAGTCCTACGCAAACATGATGTATTAGGCTTACTTCCACAAAAACACTTACAGGAAATCAACAATGACCACATGAAGGTCTTACCATGGTTCTTGGCCTGCCACCGCGTCTTAGCCAGATCCCGCCAAGAACGCTTGCAATATGGAAAGACGGAGTCCAAACATCTGATCCATCCTAGGAGGTCCAAGACCGCGTCGGGGAACCAAACGGTGGTTGTATAATCAAAAGAGGATCGATTCAGAAAAAGAAAAAGGGGGAATAAGATGTGTTCGAGGCAGTGATACTTACGACTCATGTTACATTCCTCTGGGAATGGAATCCAATCGGCAGGAATGACGTCTGAAGTCCTTACTCTGACAAACCAGCTCATCCACCCCTGGTCTTTGTCTTCATCGATGCTCGCAAAGAACGTCTTCGCGGACTGATGATATAGCTTAATTAAGCCCCCTCGGAAGAGACGGGGGCTATACAACCGTATCAAATGGTCGAGGGTGAAGGTCATTCCCTCGACCCGATTGGAAAAGTATCGGAGCATATATACAATCCTCCAGAAGGAAGGATATATTTTCCCGAGTGTTATTCGGTATTGACGGCAAAATTCAAGTATCACCGGGTCTATCGATGAAAGGAAGAAGAGTCTACAGGACTGAGGGTAAAAGGGTATGTGTAGACACTGAGGAAGCCAGTTTTGTGTGTGACTATGCTCTCCTCAGCTTTGGGGATCTCAACTTGTACTTCCTCTCCCCAGAGACAATCTGTTTTTACTCTCTCCACTTTGGAAATTATGCTAATATATCTAGACATGGGCTTGCATCGGCCCGCTGTGGAAGGAGGTCTATCGATAGTAAGATCGAAAATTGTATCGAAATCACCAGGGGTGCATTGCTCGATACTCGGTGGTGTTTTTTCTTTGCCCTTGGACGGGCGCGTAGAAAAAGAGTTGCCTTCTTTTTGAGGTACCATTTTAGAAGTCTAAGCCATAACTACAATGAAGTTTTTGAGAAAAGGGATGAAGAAACAAGCACAGAAGGAAGATGAATGCAGAAGAAGTTGGAAGATAGCACTGAAAACTTGAAGGTGGTTGTAAAAGTATAAAGGGCGATCAAGTGTGGTATTTATAGAAGTCACATGGGCAACATTTGAAAAGCGGAAAAGTCAAACCAATGGCAGGTCGTGGGTTTCTCGTTAATCGTGCTGACAAAAACCCTTGTGCAGCTTTTGAAGCAGGCCATTTAATGTTTTGATGGACTGACGTCATGATAGAGATATCGAAGAGGCAACCATTCAAGACCGTTTCTTATCATTTCACTCTAAGAAATGCGGGGACTATCTGTATACGGACAAAATTAGAAAGACCGATTTCGTGATTATTATAGCTTTCCACTATCTGTCCTCAGAAGCCTCGAGGCAAGGCTCGAGGGTTAGACCCCGAGGGTCTCCTATGCTCGGCCTCGGGGCGGCGCAAATCAGCAACAGTCGTGATAGAGCGGGAAACTCCCGAAGGATATGTAGCTTAAAGTTGACCAGGTCTGCAAAAGTAGTACAAGTTTGTACCGTGACATTAAATAGTTGTACCACTAAAACAATAATGATCAACACATTGGCACATTTTCTCCAAGTAATGCACATAACATGATGGTGTCCATTGGGATGGTGAAATCCCGTTGGGCTTTGGACAAGGTTTATCTTAGTGGGCTATTACGTTAATAATGTTCTAACTCGTACTAGGTTTAACATGATGCATGTACATTTCATATTGGAGTAAGGTTTCTAGAATGGTCTAGACTGGTACTCTCAAGTGGACAACTTGAGAGGGAAAGGCACGGGACCGTCGATTGCACCAATGATCGACTAGTCTACCACAAATAAGCCTTTCCGATTTATAAAGGGTAATTTTGGAAGAGCACGGACACTCATCAAGCGCCGCTATATTATGAATTGGCACGAGTGGAGTATGATGTGGAGCATGCTTTATGAAGAGACAATAACCCGTTGCCAAGTATTTGCATGATAAAATATGTGAAAACAGTAAATACAATAGCAAAGTAAACATTGGAAAAAATAGGGAAGAAAGACAAAAAGAAGAAGTCAGTTTAGTTCATAGAATATATGCAAGAATGTAATAAAACGGGTAAGTAAGTAGACATGATGTAGCAATTTTGACAATAGGAAGAGCGGTCATAGAAAATAAAGGTAAATGGGAGAGGGATGTGCATGTCATAGTAAATAAAGGTGAGTAGAGGAAGGGATGTGCATATCATAGCATATTTAACCAAAAAAGGTGAGTAAAGGACGGGATGTGCATGTAACAAAGAAATCAATCAACATAAACCAAGTTCATTATGGTAAGAGCCTAAGTATATCCCCAATAAAGTCGCCATGATGTCGCGCCCTTTTTTCTCGCGAAATCGGGTTTCGACATGTGACAACTCTTTTAAATAGAAGATAGGGGTGGGCACCTATTATGCAAAAAACTCTGTTTGACTAGTCAACACCACCAAAGATCGGGTAAGGGTTCAAATTACCTCAAAGATAAGGTGTTAGGAACTCTTCGAGTTTCACAAATGTGGGTCGCGACCGAACTTAAGACTATGTGGATTATGCAGTTAGGCTAAATGATCAGATAAGCAAAGAAAAAGTCAAAGATTTTAATTATAACACAATGAGAATTAGTACAAATCTACGAGGATAAAACTATGATGGTCTCTATTAAATGACTAAGTATGAATAGCAAATATTTAAAGGAGGGGGCGTGTCCTATGTATTTTAGCCTAAAGGATGGCAACATAAATAATACTTCGGAACTCCTTTTAGATAGGAGTTGCTCATATTATTCAGTGAGCACAGACTATTATCTCCTGCTACCCGATTACTATGTTGAAGTGTTTTACCTAAGGCGTTCTAATTCAATTCTAAGTCGCGGCCTATGCGTGCACTACCCGTCCCATGCCTATGGTCCAGGAGGCTTTGGACCTCTATTTAGGTGGTTCTAGACTTACTTAGGTTGCTTAAAATGATAAAACTAATTGCTCATACAAAAACAAATAGGACTGCACATAACAGCAAAGAGTGGTTCATGTTAGACTCCACACATAAACTGAGAAGCTCACAGACTAATTTGAAGATTAAGTAGTGGACAATATCAGAATTAAGACATATTTGGGTTGTTAAATCCCATAGGCATGGCTCCTATGTAATTCTGATTAATATTATCCAGGAAGTAGTGCAGCATATAGGCAGGTTAAAACAACGAAAGTCTTATAGGCATTATTTTTAATTATTTGCGCAAAAGGCAGTGAAACGATCCCAGAATCATGAATTACCAACACTGATTTTATAGATGTGTTTCTAGGATAGTAACAATATCTTATAATTGACAATTGATTTTATAGTCTTATCCCTATAGGCATGCTTTCTAACTGAGGCAGTACGAATGACATGGGTAGTTGATTGATTATTAGACCTATAGGCATGAAATCTAGATGAGCAGTACAGCAAAATAATTGAAGCAACTGATAGATTGATTGTTTGAAGTCCTATAGGCATGATTTCTAGATAAGTGAAAATATTGTTGTAACGACCCGGCTGGTTGTTTTGAGAATTTAAGTTCCGTTTGGCAACATTTGATCTTGAGCAGCTTTGTATGGTGGTTTTGGACTTAGGCATGCGTCCGTATTTGGTTTTGGAGGTCCGTATGGTGATTTGAAGCATTTTGGCGAAAGTTGAAGTTTGGAAAGTAGAGAGGTTTGACCAATAGTTGACTTTTGTGATATCGGTGTCGGAATGTGATTCCCAGAGTTGGAACTGCTCCGTTATGTTATTTGGGACTTGTCTGCAAAATTTGACGTCACTCTAGGTTGGTTTAATAGGTTTCGACACGCGTTTTAGAAGTTGGAAGATTTGGACGTTCATAAGTTCAATTCATGGTGCAATTCGTAGTTTCGTCATTGTTGATGTGATTTGAGGCCCCGAGCGAGTCCGTGTTAGGTTATAGAACTTATTGGTATGCTTGAATGGGGTCCCGGGGGCCCCGGGCGTGTTCTGGTCGAGTTTCAGATGTTTTTCATGGTTTGAAATAGGTCTGTTTCTGGTGTCTCGCACCTGCAACACTTTGGAGCGCAGCTGCATCTCTGCTGCTGCGTGAGCCTGGCCGCTTTTGCGATCATGAAGTCCTGGGAGCTCGCTCTCTTCTACGGAGGCCGGCTCGCAGGTGTGGAGTTCACTTTTGCGATCCAGCGATCGCACCAGCGAAGAAGCTCGCTTCTGCGTTTTCCCTTTTACTTCTGCGCTACCGCTGGTGCGGTTGTAAATCCGCAGATGCAGTTCCAGGCCTGGTTAGGTGAGTTCGCAGATGCAGACACTTTCTCTCAAATGCGATTGCGCAGATGCGGTTTCTTGTCCGCAGATGCGCAAGTCCTGGCAAAATCCTTCAAGTCGAGGGTTTGGCCATTTTCTTTTAGATTTCGGTTTTGGGATCTTCTTTTTGGGTTTTTCAAGAAAATCTATTGGGCAAGTGTTCTTCACCTAGAATTTAATATATTCCATGATTTTATTTTCATTTTTATCATTTTATTTGTGTTTTGAGTTGAGGAAATTGTTGGTTTTTGAAGAAAGTTATCAAAATGATAAATCATGATTTGAGGGACGGGATGGTATTGGAATTTGATAATTTTAATATGGTTGAACTCGTATTGGAATGGGTGTTTGGGTTTCGAGGGACGGGCGCGGGATCCACTTTTGGGATTGATTTTTGGATTTTGACATAGATTGAGACTTTATGATT
Source organism: Nicotiana undulata (assembly GCA_005239495.1). Classification (NCBI taxonomy): domain Eukaryota; kingdom Viridiplantae; phylum Streptophyta; class Magnoliopsida; order Solanales; family Solanaceae; genus Nicotiana; species Nicotiana undulata. The sequence continues at coordinate 36,142 of ML268826.1, forward strand.
CGGAATAGTTCCTTATGAGTGTTATTTGTGTTTTGAACTTATTTTGATTAAATTTGAGCCATCCAGAGGTCATTTCACTCGAGAAGTTCATTTTAGAGTATCAGTTTGTCTTCTTTGAGGTAAGTATCTTGCCTAACCTTATGTGGGGGAACTACCCCTTAGGATTTAAGTCTTCTATGTTGATTGTAGTCCGTGTACGCGAGGTGACGAGTACGTGCTTGGACTTATTTGTGGAAATTGGCCTTTTAGGGTTCCTAGGTCCTTGTATTCATTGAATATGCAGTTGTTCTTGCTATGATTACACCCCTTAATTACTAGTTTCACCTTTACCTGCTTAATTAGAATCAGTTACTTTGTGATCCACTCTTATTGTTACTTGATTCATATGTGCCTTAATTGAGATTTTTATCTCTTCCATTCCATGTTATCTTTTCCCTAACTGTTTATCTCTATTTGAAGTTGTAGTTACCCCTTTTGTAAATGTTCTCCCTTAATTGAGGTTATGGTGACCTTTTCACTGCGTACCTTTATTTGAATTGGTTGTATCTCTCCCGTAATTTTCCAAACTTAAAAGAAGCTTAGAAATCCTATGCCTTAGTGGACTTGACCTTATTTCGAATTATTTGACTCGTGTTAGTTTCTTGGTTGTTGAACCGTACATTCTGGGACTATTGTTACATGTTATTTTCTTCCTTGTTGAGATGTTCTTATTATGCCTAGTATTCCTTATTGTGGTTATTCCTTGTGAACTAGTTCTACCATTTCTTGTGATTGAAGGTTCTTGAGTTGATTTACTTACCGTACTTTGTATTATTGTCACTGTTGCTATTGTACTTATTGTGGTGATGCACGAGGTTTCTGTCGTGTAGCTGTTGATATGGGGTTGCACGAGGTTTCTGTCGTGCTATTGTGCCGTTGATATTTATATATATACATACACATGTGGGGGGTGCGCATGTGGCGAGACAAGATGAGAACATTATTATGCACGTGTGGCGAGACAAGGCGGTCAGTTACTTTACTATTGCACACTTGGCGAGACAAGATGGTCTGTGTCAGGGATTGATTTGTGATGACTTGTGTTGGCCTGGGGGAATTCTTGTTGTTGATATTGTGTAGTGGTGGACTTACTTGTGTGAGTTTTATCTTGTGAAAGTTGTGAGAAAGCATTCTACGTGCTGACCGATCCTTTCCTTATGCTTACTAGTTGGTTTGAATTATGTTAGGACACTTGCACAAACATACACCTAGTTAAGCACTCTTATCGGATTAAGGGGCTTCCTTGTTATTATTGAGTATAAATACCCTTGTTTTACTTGCCTTCTATGTGAGAGTGGTTCTATTTGGCATGTGAGTCATCAGTACAGTTATGAGGTGAAATGAGGGCACATAATGTCAAAATGTTAGGGTTCAGGTATTGGGACCCGTGAGTGTGAATAGTCTGGGGTTTGGTACCTCATGGAGGGGAATTTGGGTCGTGACAATCGCATTGTTGCGCCCTAAGACATATTACCTAAGAGTATTGAATAGTAGTCATGGAAACAAGTATAGCAAATACTGGGACTAGCATGTCTTGACAAATTAAGTGAGGTGTGTGCGGGACTCCTATAAGCATGATGTCTATAAGTGTACAGAGATAAAAGCAAGCTAACAACAAATAGAGCACATAAATCTTATAGACATGTTTTCTACCCCTTCACGCAAGTACTAGAATACCCTTTCTTCCCCGATTTCACTAAATCCCCTATTGTTCAGTATATAAGTTATTACAGCCCGAATCAAATATAAATAATTACATAAGAAGACCACTATAGGCCCAATGATAGGCCAAGTATAGATAATCTCATGCTTTTCTAAACCTTCGATAGCTCTAGTAGGCTGAGAACTCATCCCGACATCACCAAGGTCACGGTCTTAGCGTGAAAATCTAGAATAGCGTGACATGGAGATGACCATACCATGCCCAATATCATATCTAAGTCAACCATACTGAGCAATAACAAATCCACTGGGGTCTCCAGACCCCCAATAGATACCACAAATGACCGATACACATGGTCCAACACAATAGTATCGCCCATAGGAGTAGACACATGAACAGACATAACTAAAGACCCACGTGGTATATCCAGAAAATGGGCAAAATATGATGAAACATATGAATATGTGGAACCAAGATCAAATAAGACTGAGGCATCTCGATGACATACTGAAACGATGCATGTAATCACGGCATCTGAAGCCATAGCATCCGATCTAGTTGGAAGTGCATAGAAATGGGCCTGACCACCGCCTGATCGACTTCCCCCTCTAGGGCGGCCTCTAGCTTCCTGACCCCCACCTCTAGCTGGCTAGGCGGGTGGTGAAGTAACTGGAGCTGAAGTCGAGGGATGACTCTTCTGCTGGGATGAACCCCCATGACAACGAGGACACTGCCTCCATATGTGCCCAAACCCTCCAAACTCAAAACAATTCCCTGGTGTGGGGGACAGGGACTGAAGGGAACCCTTAGCACCGGGATAACTGGTAGAAGAACCTGGCATGGAGAAGCCCTGAACTAAAAGAGCACGGGATGAACTCTGGGCTGGAAGGGCATTGAATGATGAGTGACCCGGATGAGAACTGCGGGAACCATGCCCTGATGATGCACCACTATGAACTGGGCAAGCTGACTGAGCAGGACTAAATGGACGGCCGCTGCTATGCTGAATGATCCCCATGTGGAGCACCACTGAATCAACCCTGACCACGAGGCCTCTTAGCCTCCCTCTTACTCTGAACCTAGCCACGGACCATCTCAATCTGTTGAGTAATATCGACCATCTCATCAAAAACCGCACCAGATATCCTCTCTCGAGTCATAAGCAATCAAAGCTGAAAACCGAGGCCATCTATAAACCTCCTGATCCTCTCTTGGTCTATGGGAACCAACCAGACCGCATGACGAGCCAACTCGGAGAACCGCATCTCATACTGAGTAACAGACATCTCACCCTGGCGAAGCTGCTCAAACTGCTTGCGCGGCTCCTCTCTATGGGACTCCGATACAAACTTCTCCAGAAAGAGAACAGAGAACTGCTGCCAAGTAAGGGGCGCTGCTCCAACCGGCCTACGCCTCTCGTGAGCCTCTCACCAGCTAAGTGCACCCCCAGAGAACTGGAAAGTAGTGAATGAGACCCCACTGGTCTCCGGAACACCTGTTGTCCGAAGCATCCTTTGACACTTGTCCGAGAAACCCTATGCATCCTCACCCTCAGCACCACTAAATGAAAAATGCTGGAGTCTCCCAAACCTCTCCAATATGCGCTGCTCGTCCTCGGGCATAACAAGTGCTACGTAGTCCTGAGCATCTACAACCGGCTGAGCTGGAGGTGCCCCCGGTGTCTGAAGTCCCTGAACAACCTGCTCAGGGGTACGAGCGGCGGGAGCCTGAGTGCATCCCCCGGCCTGAGAAGTAGCTGTTGTAGTAGAAACGACGACCGCCTGAGAAAGACTGGTGCACACAGTCAAAATCTGAGCCAAGGTCTCCTAAAGACATGGAATAATAGACACAGTCGGTGCCTAAGCCATCCCCACTGGAGCGTCTGCGGCTGGGACCTGGGCTGGAACAACGGGAGGGTCTGTGGGTATTGCCCTGGCTGTTGCGCGGGCTGCACCTCTACCCCTACCACGGCCTCGACCGCGGCCTCGACCCCTCATGGGTCCAACTGCTGGCTGGTCATCCTGTCCGGTGGCACGTGTCCTCACCATCTGTGAGAGAATGAAACAATAGAAGTTAAGTTACCATAAGCAATGGATTCGCACGACAAGAGTTCAAGAATGTGAGATTTTTTCTAAGGGTTATGTAGCCTCTAGAAAATAAGTATAGATGTTTCCGTACCGATCCGCAACACTCTACTAAACCTTCTCATGACTTGTGAGACCTATGTAACCTAGGCTCTGATACCAACTTGTCATGACCCAAACTACCCGGTCGTAATGGCGCCTATCGCTACTAGGCTAGCCGATTCGTGATTTTAAACATATAATGATCCATTTCAATAATTTACTTTTTTTTACCTTTTTCATCATAAATCTTTCATAAGACAATCCAAAACAAGTAAATGTAAGAGATAAGGAAATAATGGCCCGACATCAGGTGTGTCACCAGTCATGAGCATCTACCATACAAGTCTGATAGTACTAGGTCCAATACAGTCTAAAAAGAAAACGACAGAAGTCTAATAGAAATAACTACTGGGAGATAAGAGGGAGAAGAGCAAGGTTGCGGTCGCCATGCAGCTACCTTGCTAGACTCCAAAATCAGCTGAGGATAAATCAACACTCACTCGAACGTCCCGTGACACCTGGATCTGCACACAAGGTGAAGGGAGTAACGTGAGTACGCCAACTCAGTAAGTAACAACCACAAAAAAGGCTGAGTGCAGTGACGAGCAGTAAAATCACATTAAAGTTCATAATAAAAAGTCTCAACGAAACAACAAAAATGTCAAATCAGTGTTCAAGTCAAAACATCTCGTAAAACTCCAGTTTCGACAGAAAGCATGTAAAAATATTTTCAACAATTTCAATATAGGCTTAATACAAATGTAGAGTGAAAATAATGATGTCATAAACAAGCCCCTCGGGCAAAATATCACTCATAAACAGCCCCTAGGGCATACCTCACCATCACTCATATCAGACCCTCGGGCATACCTCACCATCACTCATGCCTCCCAGTCACTCGTCACTCGGCACTCGCACTCACACTCGCACTCGGTAGATACCTGTGCTAACTGGGGTGTGTACAGACTCTGGAGGGGCTCTTTCAGCCAAAGCGCTATCAAGCCAAATCATGGCAGCAAATCACTCAGGACCTTGGCCTATCATAAACATGTTGCGGCGTGCAGCCCGATCCCATATCATATACTCAAAAATCAGGCCCTCAGCCTCACTGAGTCATAGACATCACAAGCCACTCGGGCATTTCAGTAAAATTAGGGACTCAGCCCAAAACAACTTTCATATACTTCTAAATAAAGTGATGAAACTGAATTAAATAGTAAACAGGTAAAAATCATGACTGGTGATAGATTTCAAATCAAAATAGTGTGAGGATAGTAATAAAATACCCCTGAGGGTCCAAACAGTACTAGCACAAGGCCCAAACATGGCATTCAGCCCAAGTTATAAGAATTCTTTCTAAAACACATGGCTATTATACATCTTTAATCAAAATATGAAACTCTACAGTTGTTATGGGACGGACCGAGTCACAATCCCTAATGGTGAACGCTCACACGCCCGTCACCTAGCATGTGTGTCACCTCAATATAGTGAAATAGTACGAATTCCGGGGTTTCATACCCTCAGGACTAAATTTACAATCGTTACTTACCTCAAACAAGACAAACTCTATCGTGCGATGCTCTTACCCCTTTATTCGACCTCCAAATGCTCTGAATCTATCCAAAATTACTATATTATCATCAAGACACGCTAAAGGAATGAATCCCATATGAAAATTATCAATTTAGATCAAGAATCCCAAAATTGGCCAAAATTGGCCCCGGGTCGACATCTCGAAATCTGATAAAAGTTACAAAACTAAGGAACCCATTCCCTCACGAGTCCAACCATACCAAATTTATCAAAATCCGACTTCGAATCGATGTTCAACTCTCAAAAATCCATTTATGAAGTTTCTACAAATTTTTGACCAATTTTCACCCCAATTCCCTAATCAAATGATGAATTCATTGATATATTCATGTATTTTAGCCAAATCCGAGTTAGAATCACTTACCCCGATGAATTTCTTGAAAATCCTTCGAAAAATCACCAAATCCCGAGCTCTCTGGGTCAAAGTATGAAACTAAAACCCTGAATCTCGTATTTATAGTGCACCCCTCGGATACTCATTACGCTGACCGCAAAATAATACCGCCCCCGTGCTCGCCTCTTCGCGGTCTACGGAATTCCACTCGCGGCCACGAAAAACCTCCAACTCCTGCGGTCGCAACAAATCCTCCGCTGTCCACGCCATCCTCCATCGCAGTCTATGGAATACTCCTGCCCCCGCGAAGTCCCTCCGCTGACCTCGTAATTCCTACACGGTCCGCACACCTAATTTCAGAGACCAACATCATCAACACCATCAATTGTTTTCAACAGCTAAACTCATCCGATAACTATTTGAAACATACTCGTGCCCATCGGGGCCTTAACCAACCACACCAACACATTTCATAACATCATTCAAACTTAACCAAACCTACAAATCACTTGAAACAACACCAAAGCATCAAATCAAGCTGGGATTCAAGCCTAAGGACTCAAAACTCCTAAATTCCACAAATGACTCTGAAACCAATCAAGTCCAAATATTCTCAAATTTTGCACAAAAGTCAAACATGACACCAGGAATCTATTTCAACTTCCAGGATTCCATTCCGACCCAGATATCAAATTTTCCACTACCGACCGGAAATCGCCAAATTTCCAATTTCGCCAATTCAAGCCTTACTCTACCACGGACTCCGAAATTACATCCTGAACCCAATCCAACCAATCTGATACCATACAATACAGCTAAACATCACCTAAAGATGTAGAAATGGGGAAAATGGGCTAAAACTCTCGGAACGACCGGTCGAGTTGTTACATCATGTAAGAAGGATAACAACAGAACATACATGAAAGATTCATTAGTAAGAAATTCATTCAAGCAAATTCTGGGTAGGAGGCAACCTCCTTAAGAATGCAGGAATCCAAGGCAAGGCATGAGAAAAGGCTTTTAAAAAGTAACTAGTGATCAAAATAACAGAGCATGCTGAAATTAATCAGAAATCATACAAATTGCGCACGCATAACAGGCATGCATCGAAACTCTGAATTCCATTAGGTTCAGATACTGTAAAAAACACATGAGTATAGGATAATAAGAACAAGCATGAATACGAACAGAGGCAAGCAACATCAAATTGATTCACAAAGGTCTGAATAATATGAATACAAACAAAAGAGAATAAAATCGCAAGAGTCCCAATACTCACCAGTCTGCAGAATTAACGAGATAATAAGATAGAGATTAAGAGCAACAAGCTTGCTTATCAATAATACGGAGAGAGTAGCAGAAACCCCAAAATTGTCAATGTGTCAGAGTTCATAAGGGCTTCAGGTGAACCCCGGGAAGTGCTCGCACAAAGAGAGGTCGAATAGTTGAATTCCGGTGGCCTTTGCTTTCAGCCGGCAACAATCAAGGGAGCAAAAATAATATATAAAGTGAAAGTGCGAGAATAGTAGTAGTTGTTAGGCGATTCTAGTTTTGTCTAAAGGATAAATTGGGGAGGAGTTTATATAGTAGCAAAATTAAGTACCCAAACAAGGAAACACGGTCGATGAAAAACAAATAAGGAAATAATATCATGCAAAATTGATTAGAATTAATTTAGGAGGAAATCGAGCAAACCTTAGTTTGACCGGAATCACAGACTGGCCGAAGATCTTGTTAAATCGAGCTCGTATAATCTTTACATAGACGTATATAGACGAAAATCGTCCCAATATTATTGGATATATTCAAGCCCTCTTGATTTGGGAGACTAGTACTTGCCAAAACCGGGCAAGCACTAAGTGATACCACATTTATGCAAGTAACAACAATATTAATTCCAAAGAGGTAAGCAAATAAGTGCAAGAATCCATGAATGGATTGGATTAGTAGAAGAGCTTGAGGCGGCAGCTAGGGTTAGGATTTGGGGGCGGCGGACAAGTAAAATAGGGCTAGGGTTTGGGTGAGGTTAATTTATAAGGAGAGAATGAATGAGGGTCATTGATCTTGAGAGATCAAAGACCAGGATTAAAAATTGAACATGCGGGTCGTTTGAAGTGGGTCGCGACCGGGTATTAGATTAAGGGGTCATTTGGTTTGGGCTGGGGCTATTGGGCTAAGGTACTGGGACAATTTTAGTCCGAAAACTGGCTTAAATTGGGCTACAATTTAAATACACAAAATTTATCAAAAATAATTTATAAAAGTAATTAATAAATAAATAAAAATATTATTTATGCACTAAAATGGTTGAAAATAATAATTTAGCATTATGAAAATATAAAATGCTATTTTGGCTCAAATAGTGTAATAAAAGAGCACTTATGCATGAAAATAGGCTATTATGTAAAAAATTACATAAATAACTAAAATATAGATATGAAATGATGTAAAAATATTTTAAAACATGTATGCGGGTGTAAAAATAACAAATTTGGATGATTGAGTTATTGTAAATAATTTAAGGGAATAATTAGTAAATATTCAAGTAATTTAAATGCAAGAAAAATTAATTTTAAAGCTATAAAAATTATGAAATATTATGCAAGATGCTTGTATAAATCTTGTAAATTAAATTAAGAATGAAAAATGACTTTTTAAAAATATATATACTATTTGAAAATATGTGAGGGCAAGATTGGGTATCAACAAACCCCAACTGATTTTCTTCTATCATTACTCTCAGCATGCCATTGGTTAGCATCTTCAAAGAGCTCATCAAGAATTGCAACATTCTCCTCAAGAGTCTTCTTCATTAAAGGATCTCCAACTACAGTACTCAAAGTTCGTCGTGAGGAAGGTGTCAGTCCATCCCAAAAGTCACGGAGTTGCATCCACAATTCAGTCCCATTATGCTGACACTTTCTCACTATCTCTTTGAATCTTTTTCAAGCCTCGAAAACTGTTTTAGTGTCCTTCTGGCAAAAGTCGTGAATTTCCCTTCTACATTTCACTATTTTTGTAGCTAAGAATTATTTGTCAACGAACCTTTTGGTCATATCTTCACATGTACTGATCGACCAAGTTGGTAAGCTACGAGGCCAATGCTTTGTGTCATCCTTAAGTGAAAAGAGGAATGCCCTTAAGTAGACCACAGCTTTTGATACTCCATTGTACTGGAAGGTGTTCGAGACTTCTTCAAAGTCCACCAAGTGATTGTTAGGATCTTCATTCACCTTCCCTCTGAAGATACAATTGTTTTGGATGGTTTGAAGTAAGACTTGCTTCAACTCGAAATTATTCGCTAATGTAGGTAGAGGTATGACACTAGACAGTCCTTGATTGTAAACTGATCTGGCACATTCACCTAATGCTCTACCAGGCTTGAGTACCATATTTTCGAGTTGGTCATCAAGGGTCGATTTAGATTGAATCTTCGACCCCCACCATCTTCGATAGTGTCCTCAGTAGCTCTAAGGGCTACCTCAGCTTCTATACGTACAAATTCTTGTTGTGCTGCCTATCTTGCAACTAAGTCTACTCAATCAATCTCTTTGTTTGCCATGTTATCTTGAGTCGAAGTATGACTCAAGAATTTTCAGTTAATACTTTTTCTTTCCTAAGTTATCGCACGTGTTTCTCCAACTCTGATTTGTAGGGTATCACTTCCTTTGAAGAAGATCGAGTCATACACCAGAAAAGTCAATCTATTTCCTGCACACGGAAGAGAAAACACGTGAATAATAAAATAAAATAGGTTCTTGAATTATCACAAAAAAACTATTTTGAACATTGTTAATCGTCAATCCTCGGCAACAATGCAAGAATTTGACGAGCGCAAAACACAACACAAAATTAATGCTCGTAGCTAGAGATAGTATAGTAAAATTATCATCTCTGTAGGGATTGAATTTAAACCATGCTTTAGTACTTTCTGGTTTAACTACTATTCAGGATTATCAAAACGATCTCTAGTTTCTTATCAATGTGAGACATAACGGTTTTGACATGATAGGTGGAAGAATATTATTCTGGATATGATACCGTTATATTTCACTCTTGAGGTTCTATTGGTTCCACAAATTTAATAGGTGATTAGCTTGTACTTCCGATTCAGACTCCTCTCTCGATTAAATCCAAGTTTTACAAATAAGCTAATGTGAGGTGCGGTGAAACTTGCAATAATCTATTGGTAGGACTGATCTAAGAGAAACTTCTCGCGAATATTTCTCAATCTTAATTTAAGCAGTAACACAAAAATCTCTCTCGATTACTTCAAATAATCACCAAAATAAACTAAGGCATAAGCTGCAATGATATTCAATAAGATATTCCTCTTTTGATTAAACACTATAAAGAATAAAATCACAATACTATTAAAGCTCCCCCAATAAATTCAAGCAATCAAACAATAGTCAAATCCAGAAATAACAATCAAGTCACCAAATCATGTCAAACCCTAAGGTAAACTACTCCATAATTATGGAGGAAGTCATTACAAATATAATTAAAGAGTGAGAAAACATCAATCTAATATTACAATCCAAACTCCCGTATTGAATTGATGGAAAGATAATGAAATTGTGTTTCTTCTAGCCTCCAATGCTCTCCCAAAGCTTCCAAAGTCAAAACTACGTTGTAGAAACGGGCCCAGACGATACTACCCTTTCCAAGCCAAAAGAAAATACTCTGAGAATTTTGTACACGCATACCGCGTCGTGCGCTGCCCCACGAGGGGCACTAGTGGGGAAGTTCAGAGATCCGTTTCTGACAGACAGCAGCACAAAGCACTGTTGCGTCTCCCCATGCGGTGCGACTGTGCATTTTTATAGAGTAAAATTGCTTCTTCGATTTTTGATATTCAGACTTGGTCCTCGACCCCCGAACGCGATCCCGATTTAATCCATTGGCTTTTACTCAGACTTCAAAGCTCCAACTTGTTCGATAAGCTCCCCATTATCTTTTTAACACGATTCATTTATGCATGGCATAAAACACATAATAAGTGCAATTCACTATCAGTCAAGCTCAAACACAAGTAAAATGCAGTAATTAGAGTGCAAACTATGACTAAAAATACGGGTTTCTAGCCTACCATCAGCTACAAGAAAAATATTAGCTGGAGGAATTCTTATTCGAAAAGGATTTAACAATTATGAAAATACTTGCATTAAAGGAAAAAGTTTGAGGAGTTGGAAACAAATAACGAAACCAAAATCTAAAAGGATTATTTTTCCTCAACCGTTTTCTTTTAAGCTTTGGAGCATAAATTGGAAAAGGATTTCGTCCAACCTCATGCCTATATAAAGCAGCATGTTACTGCCATTAAAGCTAATCCTATTCCGCACAATACAAAGAATTATTTAAATAAAATAACATTCATAGCAAAAACGTGATTTCAAGGATTCAAGCTGCTCAACTGAAGAACCAGGTCTAGAAGACAAAGTTGTTGAAATTCTTCAGTTCTTTTGGTTGAGTCAATTGTTCTTAAATTGTAACCTATTTTGCTTTTGAAAAGTATAAACGTAGGTGATCAAATTCTGAAGAGTTTTTTTTCTCTTTCTAAGCTATAGTAATTTTAGAAAGAGATAGCTACAACTGTGTTGATTGTATAGGAAGGGCACTAGAGTTAGTCTCATTGGTTATAGAGTTGTAATGTAAAGCTTAACTACAATTGGGTTGATTATAGGGGTAAGGTAGTAGAGTTAGTCCCTTTGGTTATTGAGTTGTAACCTAAAACTGCTATTTAAAGTTAGTGAAGTTTTGAGGCAAATCCTATTGAAGTAGGTCGTGTTTTTACTCCCTTCTTCCAACCTCATGCCTATATAAAGCATCATGTTACTGCCATTAAAGCTAACTCTATTCCGCACAATACAAAGAATTATTTAAAGAAAATAGAATTCATAGCAAGAAGGTGCTTTCAAGGATTCAAGCTTCTCAACTGAAGAACCAGGTCTAGAAGACAAAGTTGTTGAAATTCTTTAGTTCTTTCGGTTGAGTCATTTGTTCTTAAATTGTAACCTATTTTTGCTTTTGAGAAGTATAAACGTCGGTGATCAAATTCTGAAGAGTTTTTTTCTCTCTCTAAGCTAGAGTTAGTTTAGAAAAAGATAGCTACAACTGTGTTGATTGAAGAGGAAGGGCACTAGTTCCAGTCTCATTGGTTATAGATTTGTAACGTAAAGCTTAACTACAATTGGGTTGATTGTAGGGGTAAGGTAGTTGTGATGACCCAAAAGGTCATCCTAAGTAATTCTAGATAAATATGTATTCCCAGGCCCCGAAAGCCTTCGTTAATCTCACCTTGATTTGTGTGCGCAGCCCGAGCGTGTAGTCGGGAAGTCTTTATGTTGAAATTTGATGAAAATGGAATTTTATGATAATTAAATGAATAAATTTGACTTTGGTCAACGGACCCGAACCCGTGATGTGACGGTCACGGAGGGTCCGTAAGAAAATATGGGACTTGGGCGTATGCCCGGAATCGAATTCCGAGGTCTCAAGCCCGAAAAATGAATTTTTAAAGAAATTTGTTTTCTGGAAATAATAAAGGTTTTTGAAAATGAATAATTATGTGAAAACCTTGTTATCGAGCTCGTATTATGGTTTCGGAGCCCGTAACAGGTTTATTATATGTTATGTGAGTTATCTGTGAAATTTGGTGTAAAACGGACTTGAAATGACGTGGTTCGGATTAAAATTGGAAAAGTTGAGTTTTATGAAGTTTTAAGAAAATTCTAAGAGTTTTGAGGTTTGATTCGATAATCTTGATGATATTTTGGTGATTTAAATGCGTGAATAAGTTCGTAGGATGTTTTGGGAGTCGTGTGTGTTTTTGGTTTTGAGACTCGAGGGCTCGGGTGAGTTTCGGGTAGCTAACGGGGTGTTAAAGAGTCAAAAATCTGGTGTTTTGGACTGGTTTCTGGTGTCTGGTGTTTTCTTCTCTACGATCGCAGCTCTTGCTCTGCGATCGCAACCCTTGCTCCGCGATCGCAGAGGTCTGTCCAGGTCCCTTCCGCGATCGCATCCCTTCGACCCGCGACCGCATAGGGTGACGTCCCAGTGTTCCGCGATCGCAAACCTCTTCCTGCGATCGCATAGGGTCAGCTAAGCTATATTCCGCGATCGCGACTCCTCTTCTGTGATCGCAATGAGTTAGGACCAGACTCTCCGCGATCGCAACCCTTTTCTTGCGATCGCGATAAACAAAATCGCCCAGTTAATTCCTTAAGTCAAAAACAGAATGCTACTACGGTATTTTACCATTCTTTACCTTTTTCTTTCCTCTCCAACCTCCATTGAAGGCCTCCAAGCCAATCCTTCCTCCATAGCTCTTGGGTAAGTAATTTTAACTCCTATTTCCCCCACTTTTCTTCTATAATCACTAGAATCTAGGCCTAAAATCCTAAAATCAAAGTAGAAATTAGGGATTTTGGGTAGAGTTAGGTTTTTGGGAATTTTGGGTGATTCAACCTCAATTTGGGGTCGAATCTTAAAACAAATTATATATTCTAACTCGTGGGGTTATGGGTGATCGGGTTTTGGTCCGAGCCTCGTGTTTGGACCAAGCGGGCCCGGGGTCGAATTTTAGTATTTTTGGAAGAATAGTAGCAAAATGTATAATTAGGCTTTGGAATTGGTTTATTGAGTATTTATTGATGTTAATAAATCCATTATGTCTAGATATTATCGTTTCGGAGTTGGATTCGAGAGGGAAGGCGGTATTAGAGGCTTGACTTGCACTTTGGAGTCGAGGTAAGTGTTTGTCCTAACCTTAGCTTGAGGGACTAGGTATAGAGTCTTATTTGCTATGTGTAATTCATGTCCAACGTATAGGCGGGGTGACGAGTGCCTATATGTTGCGGTCAAGCATGCCCGTGAGTCAATTGTGATGAATCATACCATGCTCTTAAGATTCTCCGTACTGTGAGTAATGGGTGATTTAGAAGTGATACCTTGATGTTGTTTCATGGCATTGGGAGTTATTGTGCTATTTGTTTCAGTTGAGGCTTTTACTGTTGAAATTGTATTTCGGATGCGAGGTTGGTTATAGCTGAGTCCCTTGCCGGGACGATAGATTTTTATTGAGTACTTCCTTACACTTGAGACTTCTTATTGTTGATTTTCACATTATATTGTTGCCTTTATATTATTATCGCACGAGGGGACATGCCGTGCTTATTGTTTATTATTTATCACACGAAGGGACATGTCGTGTTGATTGTTTATTATTTATTGTACAAGGGGACATGTCGTGCTGATTGTTTGATATTTATCACACGAGGGGACATGTCGTGTTGATCGTTTATTATTTATTACACGAGGGGACATGTCGTGCTTATTGTTTATTATTTATCACACGAGGGGACATGCCGTGTTGGTCATTGATTATTTATTGCACAAGGGGACATTCTGTGCCGAGTGTTACTATTTATGCACGATGGGACATTCCGTGCCGAGTGATTGTGAGATTATGCACGAGGGCACATGCCGTGCCTTTTGCTGTTCATTATCTGTCCTGAGACGTTAACTTCCGGCTTTTACTTTTTATACTTCAGTTATTACCCTGTTCTACTGTGCTAGCATTTTGTTGTCCCTTTTACCCCCAGCATGTTCTCCCCGTATCTGTCTTACTTGCTTATTTACGTCGATATTTTTCTGTTATTATATAGAATTTCACAGGTACATATATGTTGTCGGTCCTAACCTCATCACTACTTCGCCGAGGTTAGGCTCGGCACTTACTCAGTACATGGGGTCGGTTGTACTGATGCTACACCTGCGCTTCTTTATGTTGTGCAGACTACGCAGCCGGACCCGGTGGTCACTGACGGTGGGAGCATTCCATCAATTCATACAGGAGACATCGAGGTAGACCCGCAGACGTTCGTGGGCCTTGGCGTCACCTTCTACCCTTCACTTTCAACTCTGTTTTATCTTATAGTTCAAAGACAGTCATATGTACTTATTTTCAGACCTTTGTTTTAGTAATCTCTTAGACAGTTCGTGAGTATGTGACACCAGTTCCGGGATTTGTATATGGGTTTTATTTCGAAGTTGCTATATTACTTTTGGTAATTTGTTAACCGTCATGTTGTTGATCATCGATGCCTTAGTTATCTTGTTCGTTTTGGTTGTTAATAAGTTTTATTTAGCTCAAACGTTGGCTTGTCTAGCGAGTTCAACGTTAGACGCAGTCATAGCCCGAAGGTGGGATTTCGGGTCGTGACAGTAGTAGAGTTAGTCCCTTCTGTTATTGAGGTGTAACCTAAAACTGCTATTTGAAGTTAGTGAAGTTTCGAGGCAAATCCTACTAAAGTAGGTCATAATTTTTACTCCCTTGGACAATGAGGTTTTTCACGTAAAAATCTCTGTATCATTTAAATTTTACATTTTGTTTTTGTTTGTGTCTAGCTGCTTAGTTCAAAGACCAGGTTCTTTGAAATCACGTTAATAGGGTAAAACATAGTTCTGGTTTTTTTTTTGGTTGAATACTACCTTGTAGGGAAGGTGTTGTATTAAGAAAAAACAAAGGGGGGCTAGACCTTACCTCAAAATACAACACAAGAATGAAAAACCCATCCATTCTTCAAAAGAATGGAGTAGGTAGATTATATCATATCCTACTCAATCTCTACCACTTCTTAACTTACAAATAAATTGGCCTTATCATATCTAGTCCTAATGCTTGAAAGTTGACACTTATCCAGTTGAAAAGGACCCTTAGTATGTTTAGGAAGATCCTGAAAAGTGTAGTAGAAGGAGTCTTTCCCGGAAGTAGCTGCCAACTTAACCAAGAAGTCCGCAACTTGATTAGCTTCCCTGAAACAGTGAGTTGTGGTTGTGTTGGCAAGGTTCATGTTCTGTGCAATGTCTTCAAGCACTCCTTTAATCTTGTAGTTGTTGGTGTGCTTCTCTTGAATCATTTTAGTAACTATCTGTGAGTCTACTTCTAAAGCCAAATTGGTATAGCCTTAATGAATACACCATTGGACTCCAAATCTAGTTTCTAATTCCTCACTTAAGTTGTTACTACTGCATTTAGTTGTGATAGAAAATGCCATGATAAGATCGCCATTATCTTTCCTGACAACTCCTTCTAGACCAGCCTTCCCATTCTCTAGAAAATAGCTTCCATCTGTGTTTAGCTTGACCCAACCAAGTTTAGGTTTTTTCCAGAATACTTGAGTGTAGACAGGGATAGGTCTCAGTTTGTGTACTACTTCACAGATGTGTAGCCAAGAGTCATTCCAGTTGTATGTAGGGAAGCTAAGATTCATCGCATCCTGAATAGTCCATTCTATTTGCTGTTTTATTTTGTACAACTTGAAATTCTTTTGTTCTCCATACTTGCAAGCACAACAAGCTTTCCAGATTTCCCAACATATTATTATAGGAGTAATATGTAAAAGAGTTATGTGCACAATATTACTGGTATTTTCACTCCACCAACTATGTAGTACCCCTCTAATATGCACATTTCTGTGTCTTATTCCCAGGGGCCTCCGTAGTACTTCCAAATATACTCTGCTATTTGGCTTTCCACAACGACATGCTGAATGGATTTACATTGAGGTATGTTACAACAATTACATTTGGAAACCATATGGTTCCCAAATCTAATAATAACATCATCAAAGGGGAATTTTCCAAGAATAAGTCTCCAAGACAAAAAGGAGATTTTAAAGGGAAGACTAGAATGCCAAACCTTGCTATTGAAACTGTTTCTATGAGAAGAGGATCTTATAGAATTCCAAGTTGTTTTGTTGGAAAATACACCGTCTATCATTGAGAGTCCAAATTGTATAATTAGAAATAAATTGATTCCCAATCTCCACTGTGCTAATATGCTGCACTAAGTCGGCACTTAACACTTGGTTTAGTTTGGTGTAATTCCAGGTTCCATTTGACATGTACTCCCTAACCTTGGTCTTTCCAGATTTATTCCCTAATTGAGAAAGATTGGCCAAAACCCCTTTACCTGTCCAATTATCCCACCAGAAGATGCAATCTCCATTATTGATTCTCCAAAGCATATTAACTTCAGTCTTATTCCTGATATGAAGCATGTGTCTCCATATATGAGATATGTTATACGCACTCTTTCTCCCCACAGGGTAACGTCTACTACAGCACTTCGCTTTAAGGAATCGTGACCATAGTGAGGGAATCGTCCTAAACCTCCACCACATTTTCATTGCCAAGACGTCGCTGATTTCTATCATACTTCTAATCCATATACCACCTTCTTCCTTGGGGTAACAAAGCTTTTTTCAAGACCTCCAGTGAAAGTTCTTTTTGTCCCTAGAGGAGCCCAAGAAAAAATTCGCAAAATATTTTTTAATTAAAGTAAGGGTCCCCTTAGGAGGGTTCATCGGGGACAGAATATAGATGGGCATGGACTGTAGGACAAGTTTGATAAGAACATTCTTCCTCCTACAGAAAGAGTTTTACCTTGCCACCCACTTAATCTTTTAAAAACCTTGTCAATTATACTGTCAAAGTATTCAATCTTTTTTCTTCCTATATAGATAGGACATCCGAAGTAGATAAAAGGAAAATTCTTATCCATAAACCCAGTGACACTTCTCATTCTATTGATCCTAGATGGTGACGCTTTTGGATCTGTAATGAAAAAACTCTTATCATTATTCACCTTTTGGCCAGAAGCTTTTTCATATCTATTAATTTTTTTCATGATTAATCTCACTGACTTGTTATTACCACCGGTAAATATCATGATGTCATCAGCATAAGCCAAGTAGTTAACTTGGGGGGGCTCTTGAATTCATAGTAAAAGGGGTGAAGTCCAGACACTTATAGAGAGAGTTAAGCATTCTGGATAGTACCTCTGCTCCCAATATGAAGAGAGAAGGAGAGAGGGGGTCTCCTTGTTTCAAACCCTGAGAGGAGGAGAAAAAACCTTTTCTAGAGCCATTGACAATAACAGAGTATCACACTTCTGAAACCAATCTCATAATCAAATCAATCCACTCATGTGAGAAATCAAATTTTTCTAAAACATCAGCGATAAACTTCCAAGACATCCTATCATAAGCTTTTGCCATGTCTAATTTGATGATCATATTGCCTCCCTTGTTCTCCTTTGTCACTTCTTGACTAGCTCCTGGGCTAGCATGATATTTTCAGTAATCACCCTGCCTATAATAAAACCACTTTGGTTCACTGAGATTAGTCTAAAAAGTAAAGGATTTAATCTACTAGACAAGATCTTAGTAATGATCTTACTAGAAAAATTAGACAAACTGATTAGCCTCGTCTCAGACCAGGTGGAGGGGGAATCAACTTTGGGAATTAATACTTGAGAGTAATACTTGGTCAAGTTGGACCCTTTGAAGAATGCCGTAACAAATTCAAACACATAGTAGATATGATGCATGATGATTCCAACAGTCCACCTAACCGTACCCTAGCTAGCCATATTTTGTTCTTGTTTTTCTCTAAGGCTCCAAAAGATTTTATTTTTTTGTATATACCTCGTTGATTGTATGTAACATAATAGCTCCATGTGCATGACTTTTACGTCAGTTATGGTCGGCTTAATTTGAAAGACATCCATGAACTCAAATTACCCGATATTCATATTCATGCATGGAGTAATCTAGCTAGTATTTTACCTTGTGCATTCTTTCTCGCCTTTTTCTTGAATATTTATTTCGTAAAGTAAGATTGCTTGAGGAGTTCCGTTCTCTTTTAACTGTATCTCTCGTTCTTTTGTGTGCATGCCCGGTATAATGCATGTGGATTTTGAGTGTAGTTTGGTACTCAGAAAAGAAAAATATTACATGCATTATTCAAATAATTAATATCAGAGAGTCAATGCACAAATAAAGGTAGGAATTGAAGAAGAGAACCTTGGAGCAAGTTTACAAGAAGCTCTCGCTATTATTAGAATTCTCAAACCGGTGATTACATCATCACAAAAAGATATATCAGTTCATGCATGTGCAAACCCCATTGTTAAGTTAAAGCATGTCCTTGCACATAACGAAACAAGAACAAAGTAGGACAACAAAAGCTAAGAAACAAAAAAAAAAGTTTTTCTGATATATGAGGGAAAAACTGCATTATAGATGATGGTGATGAGAGAATATTGAATTCATCTTCATGCATCTCTACGTGCAGGAAATGTCGTCGAATTGAAGGGTTTCTTGGTGTAAGAAAACCCCAAAAAATTCCACCGGCTTTGCTAGCTGCACTGCCTCAATAACTCTATGCACAAGTTGTTGGTGGTATTTTAGGTACTCCTTGACGTTGTAATTCTCCCAATACACTGTCGACAGCGGGAGGTTTCAGTCCGAGGGGAAGTGGCAGCCATGGCTTTGATAAAACATCTCCAATAGCTGCATCTATGCTCTCCTTTGACTGTCAATATTCACAAATATGTTAGTAAAACATATTGATAGCTTCGAAACGGTACTAAGGTGCTAAGCTAATATAAAAAAATAAAAAAAAGTTTCCCGAACATGAGCACTACTACAAATAAAGCGGACCTATGTATAATGTTGAGGAATCACAAGACCCCTTAAATTTAAGCAGAAATTTTGTATATATATATGTGTATACTTTGGAAATGGTTAATTTAAATCACTTGACACCCTAATTCTAAAAACCTTTAGGAGGCACTGATAAAATATGATATTGCGGTCCGTCACGTTGAAAGCCTGAGTCCGCCTCTAAATACAATTACACCTAGTTCAACAATGACCTAAGGGTTGCAAGTGTCATATTTTAGAACCATCGTTCCTTAAACATATTCAAGTGCATGATCCGTTTAAAGTGACCATGTAAATAAAATTCATGTACGACTACTTTCTTATTTTTAACTGTTTGTACATTGCATGACTAAATCAAGAATCGTTAGACTAAAAAGGGAGAGAGCGAGAACGAGAGGGCATACAGGACTAAAGTCACAAGGAGGTTTGGGAAGAGGTTGTCCAGCTCCGGCGACGGCAGTTCGAACGCCAATGCCGGGGTCTACTTTGTACATGGCGGCAGGGGGTGGAATGCCCGGGACTGGATGAGGAGCAGGATATCTCTGCATAAAATTATTCTGACTATATAAGCCAAACTTTTTAAAAAGATAGTACTACTATATATGCCAAGAAACACATGGTCTGTATTTACATAAATCCAAAAGTAATTAAATTGCATACTTCCTTAGAAGCAATAATTCAAAGAGCAATGATTAATTGATTGAATAGTTACCGTTGGTGCTATAGGTGCTGGATAGTAAGCAGTTCCTGGGGTAAGAGAATTTGGTACCTGCAACATTAGAAAAAAAGAGAATTTGTCATTTAATTCTTATAGTCAAACACAATCATTTCTAAGTAAAATGTTTAATTTTAGGGTCTTTTTTGGTTTCCCACCTAGTGTTCGTTACTCACATTGAGACCCGACTAAACCGGATTCGTCCGGGAAGTCCCACAATGGGGAGTAAAGCGCTTCCTACCAAAGGTGACTCTCCATACCTAGGGACTCGAACCCGAGACCTCTGATTAAGGACGAAGGAGTACTTACCACTCCACCACAACTATTGTTGGTAATTTAATTTTAAGGTCAAACTTGTTATTACTAAAATTATTAGTATCTCACTTACAGTTAATTCACTTATGTTTCTACAAAAGAATACAATCTTTTCTGTTTTATTATTTAAATATTTTCAAAATAATATTTTATGTTAAAGGCATAATATAATTAAATAAATAAAATCATACTTTTTGTAACGACATAAACTTTTAGATAGAAGAGATGATCACATAGTTTAACATACTGCTTCTACTCAAACAATTCAAGTTGGTGTAGTTAAATTTCTTAATTTATAAGTTGACATATTGGATTCAATTGTCAACTGCCCCAATCAAAAATAGTTCATTGCTCCAACCCAGAATCATTTATGATTTATCCAGCATAAGCTACATGAACCCTAGGTAGTTTACAGAATAAATTGATAACTGATATTTGGATTTTTCAGAAATAAAAAGAACTCACCCGTTGATGATGTGGATGCCAGAAAGAAGGATCTGCCGGTGATGAAGGGTGAAGATGAGGAGGAGGATGAACAGCAGGTGGCCAAGCTGGCGATGGATGCTGGTGAGGAGAAGGTGAAGGTGCTAAATGTTTAGGCCACATGTGCATATATGATTGGTCGACAGATGGATGACCCCATACATGTAAGGGTCTAAAATGAGGCATTGGAGTTGCCATTGGAGGAGGAGGAGGAAAGCCAATAGTCGGCGCAGGCCATGGGTTCATCTCTCTCTTTCCTCCTCCGCCTCCGGCTGCTGCACCGCCGTAGATTTGCCTTCTTTGACTCC
Source organism: Nicotiana undulata (assembly GCA_005239495.1). NCBI lineage: Eukaryota > Viridiplantae > Streptophyta > Magnoliopsida > Solanales > Solanaceae > Nicotiana > Nicotiana undulata. The sequence goes on from ML268826.1 coordinate 57,235, forward strand.
AGCTCGCCGCCTCGGCTTCTCTTGCAAGTAAATGCTTCCTATGGGATCGATATTTCTGTACATTCAACAATTTCCATCAAACTACTTGAACTCGATATTCCATGGGAAGCCTACTATTCTGAAGATGCAGTATTTATAAGCAAACGTCTGTAACAAACGAGAAAAGAAGCCTTGGCAACCATGAGGTCAGGTCACGGGTTAGAGCCGTGAAAATAGTTTATTGCAGAATGTAGGGTAAATTACATACAATAAACCCTTCTCCGGATCCCGCGCATAATATGAGCTTAGTGCAGTGGACTGTTCTTTTCTTCTTCTTTTTTTTAACAAACGACTTAGCGAGTCATTTTTTATGCTTAAGTTAGTACATTCATATGCTTTAGAAATTTGAACCCAAGAGGGAAGGAGGATCCAGTTGTTGTTTTTTGGGTGTTTCCAATTTGAGCAAAGCAGAAAACTTCCTATTTTCAGATGAAATCTGCTTCTCTCTCTAAAAAATATGCCATTTTTTTGGGATTAGAGAACAAAGGAAAGTATACAGATAGTAGTACTCCTACTTTTCATCATTGTCTAATAATATTCCTTTCCAAATGCAATGGAACAGCTATGCCAAGAAGGGAGCTAGGACCATTTTATATAACCATAAAGAAAATAAAGAAGGAAAAGTGCAAAACTAAACAGAAAGTTAAAGGAAAGGAAGAAGATTGAATACCTGAAGATGGCTAGCAATGTTATGGCGAGTGAGACAATCAATTCCCATAATTTCCAAAATTCTAGATGGGACTGCCTTATCTACACCTAGCTGCTCTACTGCTTGTACAAATCTTCTGTGTAATTCTGGCGTCCAATCCACCTTCACACAGTTCAAGAAAACTTCCCATTTTTATCCACAAAACTCAAGCCAACAAAAATAAATATTGCTATAAAAAAAAACTTCCTTTAGATTCATAACAATGTAATAAAACATAGGATTTGTAGACACCCACGGTTTCTCGTGAGGATTGCTTTCTATTTGTGAAATCCCATAAATATGAAAGAGAGTTAGGTTATTTGAAAATTAGTCATTAAAATTTTTGATCTTCTTTTTCTCTTTAATTACCTTAACTTTCCTCTTCCCTTGAGGATTATTCTTGGATTGAGCAGATGACTTTTTGCCTTTATCACTTTCTTTATGCACAGGATTTTGATTCACTGGTGGTACAGATTCTTCACTCTTTTGAGTACTCACAGTTTCATCTCCCTGATAATTCAGGCTCGTTAACCCCGAACCAAGATCCGAAGCTGAAACTGATGATGTTTTTTCCACTGGCTCTTTTCTTAAACAACTCTCTTGTTCTACATTTTTTATAGTAATAGTATTATAGTTGTTCACATCAGATTCATCCCCGCTACTAACTGAAAATTCAGCAAAAATCTCTGCGTCCATCTCCAAATCAGGTAGCAAATCTCCGTCATTGATCCCAACAAAAAGGTCATCAAAATCAATACTGTCGAGCAAATTCTCACCCATAAAATCTGGAAAATCGTCACCTCCTCCGATCGTGAAACTTTCCATCTCGTTATCCCTTTCATCTTTGGTCGTTGTGTTACTCAAAGATGACACAGCAAGCATTACAATAACACAATAACCAAACACGTAATTATTTGAACTGCAGTTACGTGAATTTAACGTTGCATGCCAAAACTGGAACACGAAAAAAAAAGACAATTAATTAGTTAAGCCTTGAACTGAGGAAAATGGTTTGGTTGTGGCCGGGAGTATATATGCCGAAAATGATTTGTGTTTGATTTTGAGAAATGTCTTGTTATTTCTTTTTGTTGTTGAAATAGTAGTAGTACTATAGTGTAAGTATAGGGAGCGTGGAGAGCGAAAGATTTAATCTACACCACAATTTGTGTAAAGGGGGGCGTCTCTAAGATTTGTAATTTTCTTTTTGTTTGTCTTGTTCTTGTATAGAAATATATATTTGTTTTCAGTATTAAAGGGTTTGTGGATGGTCTTTTTTTGACATTAGAAAAAATCTTATAGAAAAGTGATGGTGAGCTGTTTTATTAGATTTCTTTTAGTATTAAATTGAGAGAGCCTAAGGGATGAAAGGTTGCAAGTTGATGACAGTCAAGTCAGACATGGTAGGGTTGTGCTGGAAGTGGATTTATATATGAATTATGAGCTCATCTATATCTGTTGAAACAGTAAAAAGAAAAAGAAAGGATATTGTCATGTATTTGGTCATATTGCATTCTCAACATGTGTTTGCTTTAATGACATTCTCACTCTCATAATTAATAGCTTGTTTTAGCCATGCTTTTAAAATCGAAATAAGTATTTTTTTCTTTTAAGTATTTTTTGAGAAATGATTTGTCTTTGACTAATAAATTTGAAAAGTTCTTCTGAGCAGCAATTTGTGTTTGACTAAGCTTTTATGAAATATTTTTTAGATTATTTTTCGTAAAACTACTTTTCAAAAAAGTGCTTTTGAAAATAAACTATTTTTTCTGCTTCTCCAAAACTGCTTTTGTTTCTACTCAAAAATACTTTTTTTTTCTTTTAAAATCTTGACCAAAAACATCAATTTTGAAAAAATGCATTTTTTTTAAAATCAAATTTCTAAATTTGAAGAAGCTTGGCGTTTGTATGTTATATAGAAACTTTTACGGAAAAAGAGACTTCTGAGTTTTCTCGTGAGTTGAATTGTCAAAGCTCAAAAGACTCAACTATTAGTTTATGGTTATGTATGACACATGAATATGATGATATAATTAACTAGTAGTTCTTGAGGCTAATTTTAATTAAGCTTATAGTGAATTGATATAAGTGCGGAATAAAATACATTAGAGCCCTTGATAAATAAAATCGTACGTAACAATTTTAATGCTACTGCTTAAACCACTCGAATATCTCTCCTACACATTGATTATAACCCAAAAATCAAGTGAATAATGAGTCATTTATATTAAATTATTGATTGGATAAATATGACCAATTTAATCTAATTAGAATCGCACACTACTCTCACTGATGCATACTGTATGGGTCAAAATTAGATTGAGGATCAAGTCGTGCAGAATTGGACAAAGAGAGTGACTTGCAAATTGTTAAGAGCGGTATGGTCGTGGTCGACCAGTAATCTCACGAGTTGAATAGCTCGACAACCAGTCATGGTCGAAGTCGAACAATAGAGATAGAAATAACCGCTAATTATATATTGGGATCAACAAACGGAATATTCTACTGAATATTTCTTCTGTTTGTACTTTAAGGTTTTTCAAAATATCCTATATAAATAGAAAGAAAGAGGAGGAAAAGGGGATGTAAGATTCCATATGATAATAATATTTGTAAAAGGATAAGCTCTCGGAAAAAATACAAAGAACTACTTTTCATCAAAATTCATCTCTTTTGTGAACTATTCTATTATCATTTCCATCAGATCTAAAAAATGCATAATATTCTATCTTACTCATATCATTCATCATTGTTAGAGGAAGGAATCCTTCACCCTCTTGAATATTGGGGGAACCTTCCCCTCTATTTGCATTTATTGTCATTTAATGTTATTTATTGTTTGTTCTCTTTACATAATATAATATCTGGTCACATTTATTATCCACATCCTATTTGCCAACTTGCGAGCGACTTTGAGTTGAACAAAAAGATGACCACAATGCTTATATTCATAGGCGGATCCAGGATTTAGATTCCATGGGTTCAACTTTAAGATTTTTAGCATTGAACCCGTTGTATTTTTAAAGTTATGGGTTCAAATCTATCAATCGCTGCAATTTTTATGAATTTTTACACATAAATTATGCTCTGAAACGAAAGTAATGGGTTCAGTTGAACCCGGTGGCCATACTCTACATCACCCCTGCTTATTAACATACTTTTCCGGACAACAAACGAAATGAGAGTGTTTGTAATTACTCTTTTTATTTCAAATTATTTGTCGTGTTTCCCTTTTACATATCTCTAAAGAAAATAGCAGAAATTTTGGGTTATTTTACTCTTAGTTTTGTCATAAGATATAATCTTTGTTCATTGAATTAATACTTACTCCATTTATGTGCTATCTCATCTCCAAAAACAATTATTATTAAGGTTAAAATAGAAAATTATAATTAATTTTATGTCAAACTTCTAAAATGACAAATAATTTAAGACATTTATTTTCAAAGTCACTATAGATAATTTGAGACGAAGGGAAAGGGTTCAAAATGCCCTATTGGAAAAGGTTTAAAAATACCTTTCAACCACCTATGGGGCTAAAAATACCCCTCCATCCACTTTTTTGGTTCACTTATGTCCTTTGATCGTTAGGTCAATGCTAAATTTAAAATAATTATTATTCTTTTGTAAAACTTAAAAAAACTATTTTGCAAAATATTTTTCGTTTTTCAAACTAATGCACCAATAGTCCACTAATTTAGTAAAGTCTTCTTCTTCTTCTTTTTCAGTTTTTACAAAAAGCAATTCAGCTTTTACATAACAATTTTTTTTTTTTTCAGTTTTTTGTAAAAACAGAAAAAAAAATGTTTTTGAAAACTGAAAAAAATATTTTCGTTCTTGAAAAATATTTTTTTCCAGTTTTTTAAAGTATTTCGTTTTCCAGTTTTTTCAAAGAAAAAATAATTTCGTTTGTTTTTTAAATGAAAAAAAAAATTAAAAATGAAAATATTTTGTTGAAAATATTTTTTTTTTAGTTTTTAAAAAACAAAAATTATTTTATTAAAAACATTGTTTTTCTGTTTTTACAAAAAAGAAATTCAGTTTTTACCAAAATATTCTTTAAAAAAAATGAAAAAATATTTTTTTTTTTGTAAAACTTAATTGTTTTTTGTAAAAACTGAAAAAAAAATGAAGAAGAAAGAAGACTTTACTAAATTATTGGACTATTGGTGCATTGGTTTAAAAAAAACGAAAATATTTTGCAAAATACTTTTTTAAAGTTTTACAAAAAGAATAATAATTATTTTTAATTTAGCATTGACCTAACGGTCAAAGGGTATAAGTGAACCAAAAAAGTGAATAGAGAGGTATTTTTAGCCCAATAAATGAAGAATATTTTAAAACCTTTTTCAATAATTTAGGGGCATTTTGAAACCTTTTTCCGTTTCTTTATATTCTTGAGTCTTAGGAACTTCCATATTTTGACTAAAAGAAAGCGCATGGAAAAGGGAAAATTATAGGGAAACCAATAATAATAAGAAGAAGAAAAGGTTACTTCACAGCATTGACTTGGCAAAAGATGTGGTGAGATGTCAAGCAATGATTTGTCCATCCTCTGCACCCTCAAAACAATGGCTATAGCAAAACACTTCCCCGCATTTAAGATGCCTTAGTAACTGAACAGTCTCAATCAGTTTTACGATATAGCTAGCACGATTAATATCATTTTCAATTGAATCGTTTTCTTTCCATTCATATCCTTCTCATTACTCTTCCCATATGACCAAAGAAATCGTATGAATAAATATTCTTGTGATCATTAATCTGAAAAAACAATAAAACGTTCTCAAATATTTTAGAACTAATTTAGTTTGTCAAAACAACTATATTTAGGATCTAAAGGAATTTTTTTTTTCTTTTTGGGAATTCCATGAGAATATAAATTATACAGAGATTTGATATATATTTTTGAAAGATACCAATAAGGCAATAACAGTGGTCCTGCGGACATTGCAAAACCTTATGCTAGTTGTTTCCCCCCGTTTGATCGAATATACCCTACCTATCAAACTTGACTTCTTTTATATACGGTCAAATCTATTTGTAACATTTATTTCGAATATTTTTGGATATTATAGCAAAGTATTATTAGATAGAACATATATTATAACATAACATGAAAATTGGTTCCGGAAATGTTTAACTTTTATAATAAAGTGTTGTTATATAAGGATGATGTTATAGAGAGGTCTGGCTATTGGTGTGCGGCTAAATATTTATTTGTGATTTGTGTTTATATCAATTCAAGTAATTTCAAATTTTGAAGAATTAAGAAAAAAAGCATCCACCTTATAACGTAAACTAAAAATAGCTGGTGAATGTATTTATGTATTATATGTGCATAATTGTGTATAATCAATATATAAATTATATATATTACTAAAAAAAAGTAAATAATTAATATAACCGCCTATTTATATAAAGATTCCTATAATTTTAGCTGTGATAATAAGATAGAGGTCTAAATCAGACCCAAGCCACCTCCAGGCGGTACAAACTCCCCCCCC
>ML268826.1:63692-80416 GCA_005239495.1 Nicotiana undulata
CGAGCAGTTACAAATTATAGCGAAAATACATGTGACTTAGGGTGTGTTTGGTACGAAAGAAAATATTTTCGAAAAATATTTTTTATTTTTTAATATTTTGTTGGCTTGAATGTTTTGGAAAATATTTTTCTCATCAACTCATTTTTCTTCAATTGGAGCAAAATATTTTCCCTATCAAGAGAAGGGAAAATATTTTTTAAAACTCCTTCTCAAGCTTCCTCACCTTATTTCATACCCTCACCAACTCACCCCACACCCAACCCACCTAACTCCACCCCATGCCTTCTCTCCAAAAAGGTTTTTTTCTGTCATCACCCACCCTACTACCCCTCCCTCCCCCACCCCCAAAAAAAATTACCTTTTTTTTTGTAATTTCAAATTTCTTTTTTCGTTTTTCTACACCCCACCACGCACAAACTTTTTTTGTAATTTTCAAATTTTTGTTTTTTTTTCTCTCTGCACCCCCACCCACCCCTCACTCCCCCCGAAAAGAATATTTTTTAAATATATTTTTAATTTATTTTTTTCATCTTTCGGTTTACAGGTTCATAATTTTACAAGTTCCAAAGTTATAAGTTCGAAGGTTTATGTGTTTCCAAGTTTACGGGTTTGAAAATTATAAAGTTTACGGGTTCGAAATTTCGCGATTTCGAAAGTTTTGCAGTTCAGAAGTTTATAAAATTTGTCGGTTCGGAAGGTTGTTGGTTCGAAGGTTTATGGCTTCATGTTTGTTGTATCAAAATTATTTAAGAATACTCTTGAGAAAATATTTTCCTTAATTTGGGTACCAAATACTGAAAAATGAATAAGATTGCTACTTGTTTTCCAAGAAAACATTTTCTTAGAAAACATTTTCCGTCATACCAAACACATCCTTAATCATAATTAAGTGATAACTTTGTCTATGAAAATACATATATTGCATTCATCAATTTGATGTAGGCGCCGAATATGAATAAAATTTTCCTCTAAATGTTATTCATAATGGATGATTTATGAAAAAGGTAAATTATAAGGAGTATAGAAATTAGAATTCGGACAAAGATGTGTTTCTGAAAGTCGTTCAACCTTGAATTATCGTTCACATTATCAAACTGTCGAAGTAGAGGGTTCCATCTTGAAAGGAGAAAATTTTTTTGCACCTCACTTAGAGCCCGTTTGGACATAAGAACGTTTTCACTTTTTTTTTTTTTTTTGAAAAAATTATTTTTTTTCGAAATTAGTAGTTGGCCATAAAATTTTAATTTTTACTTGAAGATGAATTCTGGAATTTTTCAAAAACTTGAAAAACTCCAAAAACCTGTTTTTCAAAATTATATTCACAAAACTTCATAAACAACCCAAAATTATATTCATATCCAAACACAACTCTAATTTTCAAATACCATTTTCACTTAGGAAAAAAAAATTCACTTTTTTGGAATTTCACAATTCTTATGTCTAAACGCTCACTTAGTTTTTATATCACGCGAATAATTGCGACATATATATGCTTTACATATACATATAAACTTGAGAAAAAGTTCAAATTGCCTTAGTATTTTTTGAAATTGTTCTATTTGGTCCATCCACAATTTTGCCATTAGAATTAAAATCGCTTGGTATACACTAATGTTTTAAAAGGCGGGGCGAGAGGCGAGGCGTTTTACCTCTGACGAGGCGAGGCGTAAGTCCCACGAATCTTTAAATTTTACTAATTTAAAGGATTTTAAGATAGTATAAAATAAAAAAATAGTTATAAAAATTACATTAAAAGCACAAAATTATAACAATTAATCTATTTAAAATATTTATAAATTATAATTCAACTATGAATAATACGAAAAGTATTGACATATATCATAATATGACTCAAACATCAAAAGTAATGTATAATGAATCTTGAAAGAATTTCGATACTATCATTTGATATTTTTTTAAATACTCCTTTGATTTAATATGCTTTCGGTTGAAAGAGAATTTATTTAAAAATATAATTCACAATTTAAATATGATTCTCTAGCATAATTTATTTTATAAGTTTTAACAAGTTAATAAAGTGACACATAATTCACCATACTATACCATGATAATTAATTATTTATAAATAGTTACTAGCTAATACAAGGCTATCGAATTAATAAGCATTGTATCTCGTAAACTTGAGAGAAAAAATTAGGAAAATAATTATAAAAAAATTATGGACTATTATATAATAAAGACATAACAAAAGTTAATACATAAATACTTTTAAATGAAAGATTTATTTAAAATTTAGAATCATAGCAGTCTTAAGGATAACATGCAAATCTTAATTATGACATAAAATACTCTCAATTTAATGATTAATGTTTGAGAAAAAGGTAATTTTGAATAGTCAACGATTTATTAAGAAAAATTGAGGATTTACAAGGTTAGTTACACACAATTGCATAAAATTCTATTAGGCGAGCCTGGTACGCTAGGCGTTGGCCATGTCCGGAACATAAGCCCGACGACTGAGACGTAAGTCTCATGGAAATAAACCCCATACATAAGCCCATGAACGTTTTGTGAGTGCTCCGCTCCGAAGCGAACCCCGGGACGAGTTCCAATTCTGCGAGTTCCAACTTCCACGTGTTCAAAACTTTCAAGAAAATGGTTCAGATTTTTTCCTAACTTTTGATTATAATTTAAAATTATCCTCAATTGGAGCTCCATTACGCGTTAAGTACACAGAACTAGACTTTTTCCTAACTACATAAATAATTGTTTAGATTACAAAGTCTAATGGTGGACAAATAAATTTCTAAATTTCAGATAGCATATGGCATGCATATTTAACTTGTTTTTTACTTATAAATTATAATTACATAACTATGGAAGTAATATGTTATATATTTGCGCGGTAGTTTTTGTCCCTTATAATTAAATTGATTAATTTGAATAAACATCAAGTATGTTATAAAACAATAAAAGAACAAGAACAATATTGCAGAGAAAGAGAGAGAGGAAATTCTTATTGAATTTTGGGATGAATTACAATGGAATAAAATCCCTCTATTTATAGGGAAAGAGTGACTTAGCCACCAAGTAACAAACCCTAAGATCTCTCTAAAATATAAACATTCACCTTAAATAGAATTCTATTTATAACACTCCCCCTTGAATGTCTATTCAACAAATAATGTGCCTCGTTAAAACCTTAACTAAAATAAAACCAAATGAAAAAAAAATGGAAAAGAAAAAAGAGTACACATGTTTAAGAATGTGCCTTTTCGTTGCCTCGTTAAAAACCTTGCAAGGAAAAATACAGTGGGACAAAACCTTGTAAAGGAAAAAGAGTGCAACGCGCATTAACTCCCCCGATGAGAGCATCAATTCACATCATTGAGCCTTCGCATCCCAATCTTGTGCACTAGCTTCTTGAAGGTTGACGTCGGAAGAGATTTTGTGAACAAATCAGCCATATTATCACTTGAACGAATTTGTTGCACATTGATATCACCATTCTTTTGAAGATCATGTGTGAAAAATAACTTCGGTGAAATGTGTTTTGTCCTATCTCCCTTAATGAATCCTCCCTTCAATTGGGCTATGCATGTTGCATTGTCTTCATACAAGATCGTGGGTAGTTTGTCACACTTCAAACCACATTTGTCTCGAATAAGATGTATTATAGACCTCAACCACACACTTTCTCGACTTGCTTCATGAATAGCAATTATCTCAGCATGATTAGATGAATTAGCCACAATTGATTGCTTAGTCGATCGCCAAGATATGGAAGTGCCTCCACAGGTAAACACATAGCCTGTTTGAGATCGGGCCTTGTGTGGATCAGATAAATACCCAGCATCGGCATAACCAACAAGATCAAGACTGCAATTATTGTCATAAAAATAAGCCCATATCGGTAGTTCCTTTTAGATACCACAATATATGTTTGATTCCATTCCAATGTCTCTTTGTAGGAGCGGAGCTATATCTTGCTAAGACATTAACTGAGAAAATTATGTCAGGCCTTGTTGTATTAGCAAGATACATTAGTGCACCAATTGCACTAGGATATGGTACTTCAGGACCAAGTAGCTCTCATTCTCTTCTTGAGGTCGGAATGGATCCTTATTCACATCAAGTGATCGAACAACCATCGGAGTACTTAATGGATGTGCCCCATTCATGTAAAACCGTTTCAATACCATTTCTATGTAGGCAGATTGATGAACAAAAACTCTGTTTGCCAGATGTTCAATTTGCAAACCAAGACATAATTTTGTCATTCCGAAATCTTTCATCTCGAATTTTTTCTTTAAATAATCAATTGCCTTTTGGAGTTCTATAGGAGTTCCAATAAGGTTTATGTCATCAACATATACGGCAAGTACAACAATCCGATGTTGTTTCTTTATAAAAATACATGGAAAAATGGCATAATTTATATAACCTTCCTTAATAAATACTCACTAAGACGATTATACCACATACGTCCTGATTGCTTTAGACCACACAAAGATCTTTGCAATTTTATTGAACATATTTTCCGAGACTTTGAATTATGTGCGTTAGGCATTTTAAATCCCTCGGGAATTTTCATGTATATCTCATTATCAAGTGAGCCATAAAGGTAGGCGGTAACCATATCCATTAAATGCATGTCAAGCTTTTCATGGACAACCAAACTAATGAGATAACAGAACGTTATAACATCCATAACGGGTGAATATGTCTCTTCATAATCGACACCGGGCCTTTGTGAAAATCCTTGTACAACAAGGCGTGCCTTATATCTTTGTACCTCATTTTTCTCATTCCTCTTGCGTACAAAGACCTATTTATAGCTAACGGGCTTAACACCATTAGGTGTTTGGACTACAGGACAAAAAACTTCACGTTTCGCAAGTGAATTCAACTATGATTGGATTGCTTCTTGCCATTTTGGCTAATCACGTCTTTGTCTTCATTCTCCAACAGATTGAGGTTCAAGATCCTCACTATCTTGCATAATGTTATATGCAACATTATATGCAAAGACATAATCCACCACTATATCCACCCGATTCAAATTTGTCTCAATATCGATTGAATTTATTGATAGTTCCTTATTTTATTGAGTCTCGGGCTCAGTGGTTTCTCATGAATCTCAGAATTTCTTAAATCATGGATTTCTTCATGAGACTCTTTCGTAGTGTCTTTTTGATCATTTATTTTTCTTTTTCTAGGATTTCGATCCTTAGAACCTATTGGCCTGCCACATTTTAGGCATGCTTTTGACTCAATAACTATGACACTAGAAGATTTCCCAACAGGGACATCAATACGAATTGGAACAATCTCTGCAGGGATATGTGATTTTGTTATCCTTTTCAAATCCGTAAATGCGTCTGACATTTGATTTCCTATTCTCTGCAAATGGATAATCTTTTGCACCTCCTTTTCACAAATAGAGGTACGATGATCAAGATGAGACAATGATGGATTTTTCCACAAAATTTTCCATTTGGTTTCACCAATTTCTCCCCCTAATTTTGGCAAAAGTGTCTCATCGAATCGACAGTCTGCAAATCGAGAAGTGAATAAATCCCTTGTTAATGTTTCAAGATAGAGAATAATGGAGGGCGATTCAAACCTAACATACATTCCTAACCTTATTTGGGGACCCATTTTGGTGCGATATGGTGGTGCTATAGGCACATATACTGCGCATTCAAAAAATTTTAAATGGGATATATTAGGTTCATGACCCAAAACTAATTACAACGGGGAATATTTATAATAATTTATCGGTCTGAGACAAACTAGCATTGCTGCATATAAAATGGTGTGACCCCAAACAGAAGTGGGCAGCCTCATTTTCATGAGTAACGGTCTTGCTATCAATTGCAGACGTTTAATTAAAGACTCTGCAAGGCCATTTTGAGTGTGAACATGAGATACAGGATGTTCCGCTCAATTGATAAGCAATAATCATTAAATGCTTGAGATGAAAACTCAGCAGCATTATCAAGTCTAATAGACTAAATTGGATTATCGGGAAATTGTGCCCGTAATCGGATTATTTGTGCCATTAATTTTGCAAACGCGAGGTTGCGAGATGACAATAGGCACACATGAGACCATCTAGAAGATGCGTCTATTAAGACCATGAAATATCTAAACAACCCACTAGGTGGGTGAATAGGTCCACAAATATCCCCTTGTATACGTTTCAAAAATGCAGGGGACTCGATCCCTACCTTTGTTGGCGATGGTCTAATAATTAAATTGCCTTGATAACAAGAAGTGCAAGAAAATTCATTATTTAAAAGAATCTTTAAATTCTTTAATGGATGCCCATTTGAGTTTTCTATAATTCATCTCATCATAATTGATCCAGGATGTCCTAATCGATCATGCCAAAGTACAAAAGTATTGGAATCAGTAACCTTATGGTTTACAATAGAATGTGCTTAAATTGCACTAATTCTTGTCCAATATAGGCCACAAGATAAAGATGAGAACTTCTCAATAACCCTCTTTTGGCCAGAGACATTCTTGGTAATGATGAGAAATTCAAGGTTATTCTCATCTATTATCTCAATATGATATCCATTTCGCAGGATATCTTTAAAACTCAACAAGTTCCTCTTGGACTTGGAGGAGAACATTGCATTCTTTATGATAAGTATTGTTCCCTTAGGCAGAGTTATAGTAGCTCTTCCGGAACCTTCAATTAAATTACTACTACCAGAAATTTTAGTAACATCTGCCTTACACATACTTAAATGAGAGAAATATTTTTTCTCTTTGAATATTGTATGTGTCGTACATGAATCAACTAAACAAATATTTTACAATTGAACTTTGATCCAAGTTTGTTTTGTGAGATATCCATATTTGCTTCCTATGGTTTGACATACAAAAGAAATATACAAATAAACATTAGTATTTTCAGAGAAAAAAGGAAAAGAAACAAAGGTGAATCAATGATTAAATAATGACCTTTTAATTCAATTTCGAGCAAACTCTGATTATGATATAAGCAATTACGTAACTAGAAATTAATGTAATTATAAGTACACTACACATATAACTAATAAATATGGGCGTTCCTCGTATGTATTGATCTTTACGCTTATATAGATTTATAAAAAAAGTGTATCATGTATATTCTGAATAATGTTATATTAGATAATAATATTAAGTGCAATCTCTATGCTTCTTTATTAATATATCAAGGCACCAGTAACCTACAAATTTTGCTGTTGTATCTTTGATTTTTCGTGTAGACAAACATTCGCTTAGTGATAAATAAATAAAACAATGATTTGCTGACGAAATGTTCATTTTGTGATGATAGGTAAAGAAAGCAAAATCACTTTATTCTAAGTTGGGAAAGGTGATAACGTCTCGGTCTTAAGTATCGAACTGTAGTGCGCATGTAACGATCCGGTCGGTCATTTTAAGAGATAGCATCCCGATCCCCTAATAGCTGCTTCACCCGTGTGTGCTTATGCTTTTGGAACTTGTCGGAGCGCTGAGTGATGAAATTCGGAGGGATTTTGGACACATACTCCTTAAATATGAAATTTAGCTTTAGAATTCGGGACGTAGTTAGAACTGTGTGAAGACGGATCCGGAATGGAATTTTGTCGACTCCGTTAGCTCCGTTGGGTGATTTCGGGATTAGGAGCGTGTTCGGAATGTGTTTTCGAGATCTGTGGTAAATTTAGGCTTGAGTTGGCGAAAGTTAGAATTTCGTCGATTTCGGCCGATAGGTGAAATTTTGATATCGGGCTCGGAATAGAACTTCGGAAGTGACAGCAGGTCCGTAGTGTCATGTGTGCAAAATTTGAGGTCATTCGGATGAGCTTTGACGTGTTTCGGCATCGGATGTTAATTTTAGAAATTTCATAAGTTCTTAGGCTTGAATCCATGCATAATTGATGATTTTGATGTTATAAGAGGTGTTTTTAAGGCTCGACTAAGTTTGAATGAGGTATTAGGGTTGGTTGGTAGGTTTGGTTGAGGTCCCGGGGGCCTCGTGTCTGTTTCGGATGCTCAACGGGTTAGAGTTGGACTTAAGAAAAACATCAGATTTTTGTTGGTTCTAGTTTCCTCTTATGCGTTCGCGTGGGGTTAGTCGCGAACGCGTAGGCTTAATTGACTCCAGGGATATTTGTGCTACGCGTTCGCGGCTGATGAGTGCATTCGCGTAGTTATGACCAGGCTAGGGATCGCGATCGCGGGGAGCCTGTGCGCGTCCGCGTAGTTATAGGATGAGTTCCCAGGGGTTTGGCACTTTACCCTTCGTGTTCGCATGTCTAGGACCGCGTTCACATAGGGTTAGGAATCTGAGGTCCTCATTCGCATGCCTTGGGTCGCGTTCTCATAGGCCAATTTCTGGACACGTGTTTCCTACTCTTTGCGTTCGCGATGCTCTTTCCGCGAACGCATAGAACAAATCACAGGGCAGACATATTAGAACCCCAATTCGAGGGTTTAAGCCATTTTTCACATTTTTGAATTTGAGAACTCGGGAAGTGCGATTTTTGGAGATTTTTTCACCTGAGCAAATTGGGTAAGTGATTTCTATCCGATTTAGACTAGTTTCCATGATTGCAATCTTAAATCTAGCCTTTAATTTTGAAATTTTGGTGAAAAAATTGGGAAAAAATTGGATAAACTTCATAGACCAAATTCTTAAGTTTTGATTGGGATTTTGACATCCGATTTGAGAAATTCTTATATGGTTAGATTCGTGAGTGAATGTGTGCCTGAAATTTATAATTTTTACCCGGTTCCGAGACGTGGGCCCGGGGGACTTTTTGGGCTAATTTCCTAATTTTGCGTATTAATTTCGAACTAATTAGCTATTTTGATTCCTTAAAGTGTTATTTACATTATGCAATCAAATTTAATAGATTTGTGCCACCCAGAGTCAGATACTCGTGGCAAGGGCGTGATTTTGAGTTGAGTAGCGCAGTCGAGGTAAGTGGCTTGCCTAACTCTGTGTTGGGGACTTCCCCTTAGGTTGTTTGATACTGTTTTTTTATATGGGCTCCATGTACGTGAGGTGATGAATGCGTACACGGGCTATTGTTGCTAGAACTCCACTTTTTCCTTTCATAACATAAATCGTTCATCCCGTTTTCATTGTTCCTATATTAACTGTGTAGTGTAGCATACGAATGAGCATGTCTACCTGTCTTACTTGAGTTGCTCCTATTTGTTACTATTTGTACCATGTTTAGGTATCTTTATCCGTATTTTCCTATGAGTTCCTTTTGAACTGTTCAAATAAACTGTACCCGGTACTCATTGCATTGCATATTTAAATTGGGATTGCGGACAAGATTCCGGGAGCTTTCCCCCTGTACTGCATTGCATATTTAAATTGGGACTACGGACTAGATTCCAGAAGGCGGGAGCTTTTCCCCTGTACTGCATAGCATATTTAAATTGGGACTACGGGCGAGATTCCGGGAGCTTTCCTCCTTACTGCATTACATATTAGCTATTGTGAGATATGATGCGCTGAGCCGAGGGCTCCCTTGTTACCATTTCTTTCAGCTTATCGTTTCTACTATTTTGCCTTAGCTTACTACATCGATAGCTTAGAATTTCTAAACTGTTTTACTATAAATATCCAGTAGAGCCTTAACCTGACCTCGTCACCACTTGACTGGGGTTAGGCTTGGCACTCACTGGGTACCAATTATGGAGTACTCATGCTCTTTTCCTGCGCATGTTTTCCATGTGCAGATCCAGGTCTCAGCACCTAGTACCGAGGCCAGGAGTATCACTAGCAGCTGCCAGGAGATCGCGAGGTAATTCTGCCGCGTCCGCAGAACTACTACTCATGTAAGGATTTATGATTACATGATGTTTATTCAATAACACTACGAATAGAAAAAAATAAAAATTAAACTACTCAATCATCTTTAACCACGGATCCATCACCGATCAAGTGGTCTATTTTTCCATCAGGGTTCTCAAAGAAGCCTGTCACATCCAAGTGGGTGATATCAAATTCATTGTCATAGACAAAATTGGTTTCAGGGCTTTTATTCTTTAGAGATGCTTGATAAAGCTCAACCAAATGTCTTGGTACACGACAAATATTTGCCCAATGCCCTTTTCCACCGCAGCGATAACATTCAGTTTCTGAACCATTTGCCTTTGGCTTTTCATCTTTCCCTTTCCACTTTTGGAGGTTATTTTTGTTTGGGATGTGATTAACACCAGGAAAAGTTCTTCCTTGTCCACGGCCACGACTAAGACCAAAACCACGAATAGGGCCACGGCCTTTCCCATGCTTAGCATAATGGGAATACACCTCATCCACTTCAGGCAATGGTGTAGACCCAGTGGGTCGATTTTCGTGATTTCTCACGAGCAAGTTGTTATTTCGTTCAGCCACAAGGAGAAGGGAAATCAACTCAGAGTACTTCTTGAAACCTTTCTCTCTATATTGTTGTTGCAAGACCATATTGGAGGCATGAAACGTTGTGAACATTTTTTCAAGCATATCATAGTCGGTGATAGTATCTCCGCAGAGTTTGAACTTAGAAGTAATTCTAAACGTTGCAGAATTATATTCAGAAACAGACTTAAGGTCTTGGAGCCTCAGATGAGCCCAATCATTGTGGAAGAGTGACCAACTTTAAGTTGTCATATCTTTCCTTTAAGCCATTCCACAAAACAAGTGGATCTTTGACTGTGAGATATTCTATTTTCAACCCTTCATCAAGGTGATGGCACAAGAAAATCAAGGCCTTAGCACAGTCTTGGGTAGATGCTTTATTTTTATCTTTAATGGCGACTCCAAGACCCGTTGCATCTAAATGGATTTCAACATCCAACACCCATGCCATATAGTTCTTGCCCGAAATTTCAAGGGCAACGAACTTTCTTTTCATAATGTCAGTCATAATTTTAAAAAAAAAAGGAGAAAAGTTATACCTTAATCTTCTCAAAGAGCTTCTTGAGACAGTAGAGTATCGTGTTGATAACGTGTTATAAAACAATAAAATAACAAGAACAATATTGTAGAGAAAGAGAGAGAGAGGAAATTCTTATTGAATTTTGGGATGAATTACAATGGAATAGAACCCCTCTATTTATAGGGAAAGAGTGACTTAGCCACCAAGTAACAAACCCTAAGAATCTCTCTAAAATATAGACATTCACCTTAAATAAAATTTTATTTATAACAAAGTATGAATAAATCAAAGTGAATGTGGGTTTTTTGCTTTCTTTCCTTGTGTACTGTTAAAGAATCAAAGTACCAATTCCCACCTAGTCTAGGAAGTAATAATTCTTCATAAATGCTTAGACATAGATCCAGTTATGCTATTTGTTTTACCAAAAAAGTGTTAAACCTTTTCTTATAACAAATTAATAAGAATAGGGGTAAATCCTATCCAAGGATAATTAACTCTAGATCAAAGAATATTACGTGGTAAAAATGGGATATGATTGAGCTCATAAATTTATTAAGATCGAAAAAGATATCAAATGTTCATAATTAGCTTACATTCTCGATGCTACTACGTATTCCATAATGTCAGATAAAGAAGAAAAGGAACATGCACCATCAACAACTACAAGATATATCTTTATTGATTCCATAATGGTGATTACAAAGATTAGCAACAAGGTTCTAAACCTTCTCTTGCTTATGAGATCCATTTTCTCGTTCTTCTCTGTTCAGAGAGAGAAGAGTTCCCTTCTATCATTTTCATATCATGTATATATACTAGGTATTCTCACTTACCTAACAGTCCTTAGTCAGGATACTCTAATCTGCTATTTGCACTTTAGGTAGACCTCCCTAAGTTCCATGGCGTGTGCTTCGCCATATAGGCTTTCTGATGGTTCGACCTCGGTCGTGGCCGAGATGCTCGTCATACGGTGCCTTATGGATACAACCAGGGCTTAATCATCTTCTCGCCATTACTTTTTGGTGTTGATTCTCGTGTAGTCAGATTTCGACACATACAGTTAGTCCCTCCACCTGTTGAGGTCTCCTTTGGGCAAGCTCGATGGGCGGACCTCGTCAATTTGAAAACTTTTGACAAAATCTGAACGATTTTGGCGACGAGCGAGCACCTCTTAGCGATATGATAATGTGATGTTACGAGTGCTTTGTTAGACCATTGTGTCAGTTTGAAATGACATTAAATTTGTCATGTGTCATTATGGCACATGTTCTCTGTGTGTCGCATCGTTTCCCGTGCCTTTTCTGTTATTTTCGAAAAAGGCGGTGTTTGGTTTCTCAAACCAGCATATTTATATCTCTATAAATAGGAAAGAGTTTCCCATTCGAATGTATTGTTCCCCAATTATTCGCAAGAAAATCCTAAAATCATTCTTTCTTCTCCCCCAATTCTTCGTATTTCTTTTTCTTCCAACAATCCTCGTGCCAGTTACCCTTCTTTCTTTATATTCCCGGCCTGTACAATCATCCAAAGAGATGGCTAGTGCTTCTTCTAACCCTAATCGGGTCGTTGGTGCTCTGGTGCCGGAAAATGATATACCCTCCCTCAAAGAGGGAGTGAGTCTGGCGGAGGACGAGAGTTTTCCGATGGTGGATGAAGATGATCCTGAACCTGTTCTTTCTACGATGGATGTCGCGACGCTCGTGGCATTCGCCAAACGGAGAATCCCTAAGCATATCGAACTCGTTCCAGCGCGTTCAGACATTGTGCGCATACACCGCCATGGATATTGCGCGTTCTACGCATACCCTTTTATCATCGGATACACGTTTCCCCTCCCCTATATGATGGCGGACTTCTTCCGCTTCTACGAGGTGTGTTCGGCTCAGTGATCGGATCCAACCCTGCACCACTATATAATAGAGAGGAGTGGTCGATGCAGCTTTTACCTGAAAAGTCGAGATCGATATCCACAGGGAGTTAAGATTAGTTGGGATTTGGGTTTCGATCTAATCTAGCTATGTGTGTTGCCTTTAATTGCAATTCTAACCATGCTTTGATTTGTTTCTATTCTACGTTTAATGCTACCGATTGCTGAAAATAATCTAAGTACAATGTTTTTGTAGGAGTTTTCTCATTTGATAAAAAGCACTAGGGAAGTGACTTACACTTAGGCGAGTATCTAATGGGGTCTAGAATTTAGGAAAAGCTTGTTATATTTGGGGTCGTGATATAACCTTTACACTTAATTACTCACTCTATACCTCTCGGTAGTTTGAGTGACTTTGCCCTAATTGGCTTTCTCAAGCCTAATTGGTGTTCAAACGATGCAAGCAAAATTGGCTCAAGCCGGGTATTACTATATCTAGGTTTAACCCTTTAATTGGGGCTATCAATCTCTTGAATTACCCCAATTTCTTGTTCGCCTATTTTTCCTAGACTTGGGCTCTCTTTCTCAAGAAGAGCCTAAGTAAAAAAGGCACGAATTAGTGTTTGCAACCACCAATTCAATAGTTAAAGCATGAAACAAGCTAATATCACTAACTCATAAACAAATAAGCCCTAAAATTGAAGACCCATTAAATACCCACATTAGGGTTGGGTCACAACCCTAGCTAATGGGTCTAGCTACTCATAATTAAGGTAGAAATCAAAGATGGAGATGAATATAAGCCATAAAAGTTAATTACAACACTAAAATCTAAAGATATAAGCTAAATCTACTCTAAAATTACTCAAAGTGGTAAAGTACTGCTGTTCACGAGCTCCCTAATACAAAAGTTAACCTAAAAATGTGAAAAAGATCTATGTATACACAATTGAAATTACTGGACAAAAATATCCCTACGGAGGTCCCGCTGACAGCGTGAAACTGGGCGCGTCCGCTTTTAGTCATCCATGGCCGCGAAATAAGGAGCGCGATCCGCATTTTTCTTCACTTGGATCTGGGCTGGAGTTTGTTTTGCGGACCGCGTAAATACAGTCGCGTCCATGTTGGCTTCAGTCGCGGCCGCTTAAAATGTCTGCGGACCGCATTTTGCAATTTAACTTCACTTGCAACTCTCTGAACCCCTAATCTCGCTCCCAGCGGAATATCAACCGCCTCTACGTCAGGTGGCTTCACGGCCACATAATGTTGACGTGGACCGCGTTCTTGGCTTGGCCCAAGAATGCAAGGTCTCTAATTCTTTATCTTCTGCTCTCAACGTAACGCGGTCAGCGGTCTACTTTGAGCCGACTTCCATCTCTCTGAACTTCATTTTTGCGGCAGCATATTTGTAACCGCCTCAGCAGAGGACCTTACGCGACTGCATAATAATAGTGCTGATAGCGCTCGAGTTCCATTCTTTGGGTTTGTGCAAGTTCGACTCCTTTATGAATTCATTTTGGCTTCTTTGCCACATTTTGACCAAAACATGCAAGTAAGCACCTTAAGTTAGTTTTTCGGGAATACCTTAACACATTTTTGACCCAAAACCTAAGCAAAAGAGAGCAACTAGTAGGCTAAAATCCCTAGTTTTCACTCAGTTCACCCCGTGTATATACAAGCTCTTCTTAATGCTCATCAAGTACGCGGAGCTGGCCGATCATGGGTTTTCTCTTCAACACCTGCTTCACCTCTTCGTCCCCAGTTTTCATAGGGGAACCATGATGCATCTTCGTCACCGAGGCACTAAGAGTATGGTGGTCAGGATGGATGACAAGATCAACCGTCGCTTCTGGGAGAGCTTCTTCTATGTTTGCGCGGAGCACGTGGTGTCTAACCCCGTTGGGTTCCCCGAGACGTGGAATTTCACCCGTAGGCCTTTCTTCCTTTTCATCTTTTTTTTTAAAAAAAAGAACGACTGTTGGTTGTTTTCCTCTCGTGATCTCGTTGAGTATTTATGTTTTTGCAGCCGAGAGACTACCCCCTACGCAAGTTGCTAATATTCGATGGTGGGTGAGCTCGATTCTGCCCCATACGATGGGGATTCATGAATGGGCGCCCTTCCGCGAGAGGTTTGGGCGTAAACCTTCCGTCGGTAAGTCAGCTTGTCTCGGCCTTAGTTACTTTGTTCTTGGCTATGTATCTTTCTTTGCCTTACATTTTCATTTGGTCGAATCTTTCATTGGTATGTCGGAGAGGGGCAAGAAGGGCAAGGGCTCCCGCCCTTGCTTTCCGTCAGCCGGCTTCTCCCGGCCCATATTAGTGGCGGCTGCGGATGAGGGAGTCCAGAGTCTGGCTACCCCGCTGATCGCATATGCATCTAGATCTAGTCGTGTGGAGGCTACTCCTCGGTCGGACACTCTGGTCCTCACAGTTCGTTCGGCAGACGAACTTTCTCATGGTGGATGCGAAGAGGCCCCGTCGAAGAGGCGGAGGAGACGTCTTTGATTGAAGTTCCCTCGAGGGGCGACCCTGTTTTGGCGGTGTTCGAAGTCGGAGGTGATGCCAACCCGGGTGTGGAGGCTACTCCTGTTTCGCGCATGGAAAGGGTTGTTGTGGCAGCAAGGTAGAGTTTAGGGGACGCCACAATTATTTCGACCGGACCATAAATATCTCGGCAGGCTCGCGCCCCCTCTTCGGCTGATGAAAGGTTGAAAGGCGTGGTGGTAGATGACTACGAGTCCGATTCGTACATTGATCCTGAGGACATGAGGATGTTCGAGGAAAGCTTTACCAGGGTCGATGTGAGGGCGTGAGGTCCTTCCCGTGTGCTTGAAATCCCATTGTTCTTTAACCTATTGGAGGAAACGGTGGACTTGGCGCCTCAATTCGACCTCCTTTGCTCCGCCGCCGAAAGCAGATCTCTTCGGGAGATTAGCAACGCCGATTTGTCACGCGGTGTGGCTGGGATGGCCTTCAGGGTGAGTTTCCTTTTGTTATTTTCTTTGTTTTGTGTCCTTTGCTTTCGTTGATTCCTCCTCTCTTTTTTGTTTAAACTTACATGCTGGAGATTGAAAGTACTCGTCTGGCTGACATGCGAGCCGATGTCTTTCTGAAGATGGCCACAAAGTATCGTCGGTATCACAACAGGTGCCGTGAGATGCATGCGCAACTCAGGGCGGGTAGTAATACTCGATCCCTCATGGAGGAGTTGGAGAAGAAGGACGAGGATCTAGTACGGTCTATCCGCAGATGTAGCGAGCTCGAGGGGCTGCTCAGGATTAAAGACAAGGAGCCCGAGGTGGGAAAAGGGGTTGCGATGGAATGCGAGGATCTTCAGGCGAAGGTGTTGTCTTTGCGAGCTGAGCATGAGCAGAATGCCACTAGAGTTGTCAGTCTAAGTGCAGAGTGGACGGAGAAAGTGTCCGAGTTAGAAGGGAAGGTGGACGAATTGGAGAGCGCCGAGGGAGCCCGAGTGACGGCCTTGGCGAGGGCAGCGGCGCTGGAAGATACTATACGTGTCCTCAAGTCTGAGCGGGAGGCCGACAGGACACAACTGTTGGTTCGGGATCCCCCTCAAGAATTTGCTTTTTTTGTTGTTCCTCGCCCCTTGTATGAGATGTGGGTCCATGCCGAGGCCCAACAAGACATATAAGGACTTGTGGGCGAAGGGGAGTGTTCCTGAGGACGTTTACAAAGATGCTCGTGCGAAAGCACACGAGGATCATCTTGCCTGCGGTTAAGACCCTTCGTCACCGGAGGCGGTGGGAATGGTGAGGCCGAAGATGGGCTCTCTTTTGATGATGACGGTGGAGGAGGCGATGGTTGAGACGGGGCTGAGTGTAGTTTTTTAGCTTTCGTACTTAGTTTTTTTTTCTTTTCTTTGGTGTAGCTTCTTGTTGTTTTCTTTTGGGGGGGGGGGGGGCCGGTTTGGCCCTTTTTAAAACCCCTTCTTTTTTTAACCACTCTAGATGTGT